>PVIJ01014479.1:0-40546 GCA_004024925.1 Scalopus aquaticus | reverse complement strand
TACCAAAGCTTGAGTAACCATAATTTCATCTGCCAGTCATTCCTCCAAGTAAAAGTGGCTCATGAGAAAAACAGTTATTTCAGCTTGCAATTCAATCTCCTAAGTGTTTTACCATGAGACAACAATCATAATTTGGTATGCATTAGAAGCACTTTTTTTTCCTCAAGTAGAATCCTAGCACATTGAAATAAATCTATATCTATTTCATCAATAGCACTCAACTAAAACTGTTCTGTCTTGTTTCAGATGTAAGTGCACAGTGGTAAAGAAAACAATGACCAATGAAAGTTTTGTTATCAATGTTATGATTCATATTACAACACCAACAGCTTTACTCACAAGCACTTTTTCACCAATAGTGCAAATATCAACCCAGTGGGGAAAAACAAACGATATCTTAGTAGTTAGGAAAATTGTTTTTATTCCACAGACACCCACTTGGGGTATCCTGAGGCCACCTTTGGAAAAAAATCTGTGCTAAATACTCATGTCTAAATCCCTATGATTAACATCCCCACATAATCTGATTTTATTTTACTATTAAACATTTGATTGCTTTTGAAAAACAACCCTTTCTTTTCTTATCTGAGATCCATTCCTAGACTTCATCATATATAAACTTTTCATCTTTCAAGACCTAACCCAATTCATTTCCATTCCACATGTCGAACCAGTTTTTATAGTACTGGTTTAGATATACGGATGGGTCTTTGTCTCAAATTTCTGCTCTGAGTTTTTTCAAACTCAGAAAATTACATCTTCTCTATGGAGCATACATTACATTCTAGACTTCACATGGCTGATGTCTAATTCTGGAATAATGTTGGTAGATCTGCTCCTTCCCCAGAATATTTTGAAGATAAAGAAAAAAATGGCTTAGATTAAATAATACAGGCCCAAGACTGCAGACTTAAAGCATAACAGAATGAGGATGTGAGTTTACCTTTGGGCCATTCAATGTCAAAGTTATATTACTTTTTCTATACTATGGTAAATTTGTCAATAATCACAAACATGAATTGAATAACTCCTATATGTATTACCCTTGGGAAGAATAATTGAAATGATTAGAGAAGTTTGGTTAGTCTACAATTATTATATTCACTGTGAAGTGAGGTTGGACATTTCTAAGTTGCTAAACAAATTGGTGTATCATGAGATTGTAAAAAGTAAGCATTGCTCTTCAAGTACAGCACCATCAGATGAGTTTTGTGAAATTATATACCATGTCATAGAAACATAATTTACTTCACCATAGAATCTAGACAAGTTTTTCGTGTTTTATTTTAATGAAAAGTTAATCAGCACTATTATAAATGTTCAAAACTAAACCAGTGCTTCTATATCTATTTCTTCATTTCAGAGGCAAGTACTATGAAATGGATATTGTCTGCCATTGAACTTTTCATAAATACTTTATGTGTTTCTTCAACAAACTTCATATTAAGAAAGGAGTGCTCACAAATTAAGAGTGTTTGCATTTTATAGGTAAATAAATGTATAGAACTTAACAACTTTTACATAGCTTCATACTGTTAAAAGTAACGAGGCATCATACAAAAACCAACAAACTGGAAATGAAGAAAGATGGAGTCTCCTTATTCCTTCCACAAACTTTTGGTCAACTTTTTTAAATCTATTCTTAGTAGCAACTGTCTTGTTAAAATAAAGTTAATGATTAGAAGAAACTATTGAGAGAATAAAATAATGACTGCAAATAACTTTAGATGTATAAAAAACAAAACAGTGGCTAGAAACAAAATCTTGTTTCCAGTCTAGACTTCAGTAAATTTCAGGATATTTTAATCATTCATGCAGTTCATATGTTTCCTCAAGACCTATCTCCTTGTCTGGTTGTTTATTTATTTTTTTTGAAATGGTATTAAAATAGAGAAGCTGACTTCAAAGAGGAATAATAAGACAAGCTCTTCTTTCTTTCCTTGCATAGTATTAATTATGCTGGATCATTACAAGTCTTAAAAATACAATAATTACATAATTACTATCATTTAACACTTTGTGTGCTGGTGCCCTTTAAATTTACCAGCCCTTGGGGCTGGCCATTTTCTGTGCCACTGCATGAATAGTATAAGCATTCAATAAAACACACACAACTCCTGAACTACTGGATATTAAAAAAACTAATATCTCTCATAAAACACCTTACACTTTCACCAAAACAATGTGTAAAGCTTCTAGACCGAGTTCGAGAAAAGAAATAGCTCCTAATAGTTCCAAATAAATCCACCGTGGCGTGAAAAACCGGAGACTAGATGAACACGTATTAATATGTGAGCTACCACCTGACACTGGTGACAAAAACACGTACTAATACGTGAGCAGACCACAAAGTGTTAAGAAGCACTTTTTATGTGCCAGAAGCTGTGCTAAGAACTTTATATTCCTTGTCTTCATTGAATCCTAACAGCCAATAAGTCAGGTCTTATTCATATCTCATACAAGCTGAAATATCAGCCATAAGGGACATTGTTCACTTGCACAAAATTGAAGAAGGAAACTTTATAGCCAACTTCCACCCCAGATTTCCTGTCTCCTAAAGCTTGGTCCTCCACTTCATCTCACATGAGTTTCTTTACTAACATGATTGGGTTTTAGCAACTGTATGGCAATATTTAATGAAATAGTTGTTTTCATAAAAATTAGATATAACTCATATAATTTAGATAGTTTCATAATATGACAATCATGATTTTATAGATGAAAGTGTTCACAAATTTATAAATAGTCACTCCTTGGCAAAGCTTAATACACATACCAGAATCTGAATATCTGTTCATCAAAATATCATAAATAGAAATAACACGTGAATGCTTTTATGTTAAACCCATTTGAATATGACTTGAAATGTCAAATTCCATAAAAAATGTCCTAGAATAAATGTAAAACATCAAAATAGGCACCAGGACTATGAGGTTTGGGGGAGGTTTGTGTGTTTATTAAGCTAGCTGGAAAATCTACTGAGGGTTTTATTTATTTGTTTATTTATTTATTTCAATGTGTTTCTTTTATTAGAGAATGAGTGGAGTAGATAAAATATTTTCATCTAATAAAACTATTCTATAATGAATTATTTTCTTCCTTTTTATTTTTAGTTAATTATCTTAATTGACGTAACATGAAAATGGGAATTAAAACACGTCTAAGGCAACTGCAGGACTAGGGGAAAGCAGGGAGCGGCTGGCCTAGGACGGAGTGCAGTGTCTGCCAAGAGGTGAGAGAGGGCAGGGCTAGCGGAGAGCAGCCTAGCAGGGCACAGGGTCACCCCGACTCAGAGACACTGAGTGAAGTTTCTTCCAGACAAGAAGAGAGTTCAGTAGTACAGGCCAAAGGATGAGCAGGGGTGCACTAGAGAGTAATGATTGTCGTCTCCTGAAGAACAGACTTTAGCAGAAGGTGGGTGTGACTTGCTGGAAAAAATTCCACGGCAGTATCTGTGTGAGAAGCAAATGAGCTCATGTCGGCGATAGCACAGGTTTATAGCGGAGCCGCTTTCAGCTGAGACCGCCTCGCTGAGCGCAACATCTAAGCTTCGCTCCATCAATTACTAGCTCTGTGACTTTGACCAAGTCCCTAATCTCTATCGGACTGCTTTCTCATTTTCTAAGTTGGAATAATAATAGCCATCTTAGAGCTCTCAACAACCACTCTAGGAGCTCTCCCTAATCTATCTCTAGCCAGACACCTTCCCTAGGTTCCCTCTGGATGGGGGAGTGATTTATCTGATCAGTAAGATTAGGCAAAGGCAATAAGAATGCACAACTCAGCTTTCTTGTTGAAATCAGCTGGCTGTAGGAGGCACATTCTTCTCTCAGCAACTGCTGTCATGAGGAATGGCTTCCGGGGGCATGATTGGCAGGGCGAAGTTTCAGCTCAGTAGACCTGCCTGCGCTCTCTTATAATGAGTCTCAAGAACCAGACTTAATGGTCACTGGGGAAAAGTGGGGTATTAGGAAGCTCAGGCCCAAGCTATATTTTCCGATTCCAGTTTACCAGTAATAAAGATTATCATTTACTTACTCATTTCTAAGCTTGTAGTAATCTTGTATTGTTTAGAATCTATAGGAGGATGTGAGTGTGATTCTGACTCCCAGAGACTAACAAATTTTTTAATGTAAATTGCCATCCTTATTTTAATTTTTTTGCCACCCATTGCCCTCCTTTTTTTTTAAAAAAAATAAGTAATCTCACCATTAGCTTAAAAAGATGGCCATACCTTTAGTATTTTGTAACCTGAACCTCATTTCAAACAATCTTAGAGAAAGTCTACAAACCATAGGCAGTTTGTCAGCATCATACACTTTATTCTAATGATTTTTAGGGTACCTTTAATAGTCCTACCTATTTATATCATAAGTGTTCATAATTGATATTTGTATGTTTTTAAGCAAACAGAATGAATAAAATGCTAACCAATAGTACAATAGCATAGTAATTGTTTGCAAGTACTTAGATAAGCCTTCCTGAAGAAAATCTTGGGGAAGACAGGTAAATGCATAAATGTATATTCTGCTTTGTTTTCCTTTTACTTCAAAGATCCCCTAGTGCATTTCCTCATGCATCACCAAAAAGACAAAAAAAGAATAAGAAAAAAAAAGAAAGAAAACAAGTCTTAAAAAAATAGAAATGTTATGATATTGAAAATGCAGAATTTCACATTGTACTTTTCTTGAAAACTTGTTGCTACTCTGTTGGCCAAGGTTACTAAAATCACAAAATTCAGACTAAGGATTGTAAAAAATACAGCTCCTTCAAAGAAAACTGAACATTGGGAAATATTATATACTTGATTAAAATAAGTGTCTGCTGATAAAAAATATGCTCAATTAAGTTCACAGCATAAATAATTTCCTATGAGCATTTGCTAATGGACCTTTTAGAATAACAAAAACATTAAATTAAAAATCAATTAAACAAACAAAAATGCAACCCTTATATGTATGTAACTATTCTTTCAAATAGATATGGTTCATTAATTAAAAAAAATTAAAAACCACTTTGCACATTGTGAAAATTGTGTTACAGCACTAGAGGAGAGCCTGTGGCCCAAGACCAAGAGACTAGGATTTAAGTGAGAACAGGACAATCCCACAGCTGGCCTCACTGGGAACTCTGAAAACCTTGACCTCTAAAACAGAGGTCAGTGGCGGGGAGGGGCTTTAATAACAGAAAGCTAGCGGAGAGCCAGCATAGCAAACGAAAGTCTGCTCATACTTAACTGACAAAATCAGGAAGCAGAAATGCAAGTAGGAATAAGTAAGACCCAAATATTTTAGAACTAATGGGTTTGAGTAAATTAAAATCTATTAGTGGGAGGATGCCACTAAAATGTAGTGATGATAGTAAGCAATCACAATGGATTTCACACATTCATAAGGATCAGAAGGTCTTGATAATTTTTTTTATCATAAATTAGATACTTGATTTTATTTGTAATAGAAACCATTACATTTTGATTAAGGTAACACTGATTTACAATGTTGCATATGATTCACAGGTTTAAAATCACACACTTCAAGTGTGGTTCCACTCCATACCCACCACCAACACAACTAAAAGACTTCTATCACAATCCATTGTGCCCCTCTGCACTTTACTCTCCCTACTCTCCTTCTTTTTCTGGTTGCTTCAATCCTTAATCATATTTCCAGGGATTGTTATTGGTTTAGTTTTATCTGACCTTCTGTTTTATTTCTCTCAGTTGTACTTACAAGTAACACCATCTAGTATTTATCTTTTTCCTTCTAACTTATTTTGCTTCGCATCATCCTCTTTATTTCCAAATATATTATCACAAAAGGCAAGCTTACCTTTTACATGACTGAATAGTATTCCATTGTTTATACACACTACATATTCTTAAAGGATTCTTAAAACACCAAAAGTTGCATTAGTAAAGAGAGCTACCAACAGTTATATCACAGCACTAAGAACTAATATGTGAAAATCAGCCCAGCCGATTGACGACTGTTGACAAAATATTCTGTTAATTAATATTAGCAAATGCACTCATATATTTCTGCTTTGTAAACTAGTATTTAAATATACTTATATGTGTTTTGTATGTTTGCATCAATAAAAACTCACTGGCAAGGTTACTAGTCATTTATAATATCTTATTTCTAAGTAGACATATGTGCATCCTTTCTGAGTACAAGTCCAAAGTCAACAGACTTCTAAACTGGAAGGACTGAATTCAGCAGGTTCTATAGGGTACTCCGATTATATTTTTATGATGAGATCTCTTTGTTTCTCCTCCCAAAGTTTCAGTGGTTCCACTGCAGTAAAACCAAGGCAACACCTGTTGCTCCAATTCAGATGCTAGCAGATTTTTCCAAATTTAGAAAGGTTCAGTTTGGTCAATTTTATTGCAATTACTTTTTACTATAATATCTATAATTTGTCAACCTCTTCCTCTGAAACTAAAATCACCCGGAGGTTTGTTTTATTTCCATTATGTGATAAATCACTCACTAACTCTCTGGTCTCAAGGTGTTTTGCTTCTAAGCTTGCTGTTGAAGAACTACTAGGATGGTTGCAAAAGAAATTGAGGTACTGCAAGCAGAGGGAATAGTGCTTCTCACCTGCTCTTTCATAATTCTGGCCCCAGAGTCTTTTTAGACATTTTTTCCTAATTTTCCCATAGTGAAATTTTAACACCACACATATACTGTTATCTCCTTATATACTGACTACAGATCTGTGCTTTGAACATAAAGATTTTTTTGCTGCTTCCCCTACAACCAATTTTTATCCCTTTGTGGTCATTATTGCCTCTAATGATAATACATAAAATAGAGTAATATTAAATACCAAGTACCTAGAATGAATTTAGTCAGTATTGGGAAAGGTGATAACATGCCAATTTCTTCTTGATGATGGAATAAAGAGAAGGCTTGTATCAACATGCCCCCATATTTAAAAATAAGGTAGCAGTGTATACAAAGAAGATGGAAGTGTACGTAGGAAGTATTGCTCATTACTACATAACTGTGTATTGATGCTACCTGAGCTTTGAACCCAGGTCCCAGCAGAGCATTTCATGGTGACAGTAGGGTCTGAAACAATAAAAATTTTCAGGATTGACCAAGTAGAGAGGACAGCTTTGCAGACTGAAGCTGCAACTACTATAAGAAATTCAATTATTCTGTGGGGCCCCCCTGGTGGCACAGCGGTTAAGCGCTGAGCTGTGGAGCTATTGGCAGCCTGGACGCGAGCTCGATGCCCAGCCGGGGAGAGTTCCACATGGCGCGGCAGACCTCGCCCTCTGCTCCCCTCAGCAGTGTATTTCCGTCCATCTGCCTGTTCTGCTCCCCGCTCTGTCTCTGTTGAACCCTCTCGCCCTTCCCCCCCCACCTCTGGCCTGTACCCCAGCTTGTATGTATAAATAAATACATCCTTAAAAAAAAAAGAAATTCAATTATTCTAATACAATTGTCTGACCTAGAATATTTTTATCTTATAAATTAAAAAAAAGAAGAACACATTCTTGACTGTCCACACAAATCAGCTCTGATGAACAATGCTGGAAACAGTCAAAGGAGGATGGTGTCTAGCGCCAAAGAGAAGCCCAATCTCTTATCAAGACCACAAAGCAGAGGTGTTCGCATTCTGGCTTCTGAGTCATGGTGGGGTTTCAGGAGGCCCAGCTTCCAGCAGGAGAGTCCGGTGCCAGCACCCATCCTATTAGACCTCACCTTAGGCAGCCCCTGTCTGACCAGAGGAAACCAAAACTGCTCTGCAGAAAATACACCCACACAGGAGACAATGTGTCCCCCGGAAAGTGGGGGAAATGGACTGCTGCCTGTCTTTATTGTTTTTGTCTGATTAATGAGTTGGCAATTAGTATTAAATATTTTATGGCACAATTTACTTCTTCACTTTCCCCACCTTACTTCTGACCTGTTCTATACAGATGCATATGAGCTTCACTTGGCAGTGCCTGTAACAGAGAAGCTCTAATGGACATAATATAGCTACGATGTCAAGTTAGGTCTTTTATTACATGAAATTTGATTATGAGTCATAAATTATGTATCTATTTTGTATTGAGTGAGGAAGGCAACTTGCTAATTAGTAGAAATCAAAGTTATTGACCTATAGTGAATCTCTTCTACATTAACAGTTGGCATAAAATAGAACACCATGACAGGAATACATACATATACATATTAAATTTGTTACAAGATCTATTTCTCAAAACCTCTGAAAAACAAATATAGATCTCTCTTCTTTGGTAGAATTCATGAGAGATTTATTCAGAAGTCATATTTAGTATCTTTTTAGTTTATAAACTTGTTCTCTTGGGTCCAAATCCACTCTTCTGTATACCCTGATTTGTGATGCTGGGGCAGGATCCCTGTAAACTGCATTTCTTGTTAACCATATTTCTGCTTTGTTCTACCAATAGAGGGTAAGGGAGCGAGATTGCTAGACAGATGAAAGGATTTCCTCCTTCCTGAGAGTGCCCAGCAATAACCTTTCCCCCAAAATGTGGCAACATTTGACTCTGGTCTTCAGTTCCTGTCTTTACTTCTAGAGGAGCCTTATCTCCTTAAATAGAATCTAGCACAGATGGGCAGCTCTCCTTTTCAGAGAAAAGAACTCTAGGCTCAGGAGACTCTTCTCCCAACTCCTGAGGTACCAGCAGCAGCAGGTTAGGGCTCCCTCCTCAAAGTTCTGAGCCCTTGCTGAAAGGTCCATTTTCTGAGTTCTCAGGTGCCAGCTCTTCACACAACTCACCCTTTCTGTCCCTCCCTGTCCAGCCTGTGGTTGTAAATCCACAAGAGCCCGCCTCCCAGCTCTTAGCATCTAATAACTCTAGACTTTCCCTTTTATTCCCCATCACTGCTTCTTGAACTGATCTATTAATTTAGCATGCCCTTTTGCTTTTTATTGTCCCAACATATTTGCAAACAATTCTTTGAAGTTTTTCTCAGTTGTATTTCCTCATGTTGTTTTTATTTTCCCTGAGTGGTTTCATACTGAGCAGAATATGCATATATGAAAAGGCTTCAGTAAGATAACTAGAAAAATGATGCCTAAAATGAACAATTTTGATCTTGCCAAAGCTACAGTTTTACTGTAGTTGCTTCTGTTGTTATTTTATTTTTCAATATTACTTTGCTGCTATAAGGAGGTATAATTGACAAATAAAATTGTGAGATATTTCAAACGTACAATATGATTGGATACATATATCCACTATGAAAAAATTCCCTTCATTGAATTAATTAAGGAGTTCATCAATTGAACAGAACACAAGGCTTGGAGTTGCCATCTTCCATCTTTAAAAACTGACTATCTGAGAACTCACTGCGCCTTTAGTTTTTTTCTTGTTAAATTTTTATTGATCTATCAAATAGGCATAGAAACATGCATAGAGAGCATTAATCTTAGATTTATAGCTCAATTAATTTTATATACATATACACCCAAATAAAGCTATAGCTCCAGCATCAGAACCTTCATATTTCCTAAGAACTCTCAACGAAGCAGAGAGAACAAAGGAGAATAAAATCATGTTTGTGGGGCGCGGCGTGGTCTCGGCCGCCATTACAAGATGGCGCCTGGAGCGCGGCGTGGTCTCGGCCGCCATTACAAGATGGCGCCTGGAGCGCGGCGTGGTCTCGGCCGCCATTACAAGATGGCGCCTGAAAAAAGAGGGTGTGGGCTGAGGAGGCCGGACTAGAGACCGCAGTCAGTTCCACCCATCTGCATGCTGTTCACATGCCAGGTGAGGGTTCGGTGGAGTGAGCGCGTGATCAGTACTCGGATTGGACACTGAGGTTTGACCTTTAACAGGATAGGCTACCTGTTATTCTGCCAAATAAGAGCCTGGGGTATAAATGTGTGTATGTGCCTGTATGTGATTGATTGATTGATTGAAGAAGAAGCTTGAAAATAAAGCTGCTGCCTGCCTCCGCTGATTACCGAACTTGGTGTCGCGTCTTTCTTCCTGCTGGACGGGGAACCGCGCGCGACAATGTTAATGTGTAAGACAGGAAAAAAATATTTAGTGTATCAGCAGAAGACTAACAATTTTACTATTTGAAATAAAATTTATAACTGATACAATTGTTCTTCCCTCCCACTGGAAGTTGGTTAACTTTGCTATTATCTTATTGCCATAGTGTGTAGGCACACACACTAAAACGTGTTATGAAGGAAGGTCTGAAATATCATCCATTATTTAGTTCAGGATAAACATTTAAAAACTCTTCCTTTGTGTCAAATATCAGGTTAAATATGAAGGGTATGAAGATGAATTTAACATGATCCTAGGCCGAAGAATAGCTCTAGTTAAATGACAAATCTATACATCTCCATAGTGGAGAAAAATAATGCCTAAAACGAACAATTTTGATCTCACCGTGGAATATGAAGGAAAAAAAGAATTCATGGAACCAGAGGATTGGTACTTTCCAGATAAATTAATAGCAAAAATAGAGAACATATCTTTCAGAGAAAGCATATTCAGGAGCAGGAAACCACTTAGAACGGGTGGAGTGTCTGGGGAACTACGAACTGAGGAGTGATAGTGCCAGGAAGTTTGCCCCTCAGAATATACATGAAGATTTTTTTATGCAGAAGACTTTCCTTTTTCTCTTTCTCTCGTTTTGGTTTATGTTTAGGATAACAGAGTGGAGGGTGGAATCCACACAGAGAGGGGGTTCATGGTCAGGAGATAGATGGGAAATTTTTGTTAATTTAGGGGAGACAGAAGGAAGCGTCGACATCCTACAGGTAGAAGCAGAGACGAAATAAGGCAGAATTGAGAGGATTCTGGAGAATTTGGAACCCAGAAGTTTGGATGACAGTGTCCATGTCTGGAGTGAAGGGGACAGAACAATAAAAATTTAACAATTCAGAGAGTGGCCACTGACAGTTTAGAAACTGAAGGACAAATGATTTAAATGTTTTTCTTCATTCTCTTTGGAATCCCTTCCTGGCATGAATTGTAATGTTCAGTGACAACTGGAGATGCAGGTTTGATGGCTGGAGGCAAGATCAGAGACCAAAATAATATGTTTAGAAAATGGCTTCAGGAAGGAGAGATAAAGGAGTTCACTCAGGACAGACTATTGTGTTAATGAAGTAAAGAGCTAAGAGTAAGAATGATGGAAAAAACATCACAGAGGGACCATGCACTATGCAAATGTGATACCTAATTGTAACAGTGTGATATCCATAAAAAGGGGAGGTTCCAGGTTCCTGCCCCACCCAAGGTAGGGTAGAGCTGGGAGGAGGGGAGCTAAAAAAAGACTGGGGAAATGACTAAGGGAGAAAGAAGCGGGGAGATAGGAGAAAACCTGAAGGGGGTACATGGAGCAGAGAGAAATGGGAAGAAACCATATTTGCTTATCAGTCTTGAACTTGCACCAGGAACTTGGGGGACATGGAAGGAGACACTTGAAAGAGACAGAGATGTGGGGAGAGACATATGGAGAGGCTGATACTGGCAACCTTTATCTTCCATTGGGTTTGTATTTGCTCTTTTCCTTCCACACTTGTCTAGCCCTTTTGTCCCTTTCCTATGAGCACCAGACTTGGAGCCTTGCCTCAGACTTGCTTTAGACTTGGTGCAAGTTTTCTGGCATCACTGGCCCTGCTTTGGGCCAACCCTCTTTGGCTGGACATTTACCCATGATGTAACTTTGGGTGGTTCATGTGGAGACTCTTTTAGCTATATCCTTTCTCTTCCTTTTCTATCACACACTAATGTATTGAAGTTCTTTTTTACTGAAGGTCTTATACGCTAGACTATGTTTTATGTGGTGGATGGCAGAACCCATTTAGAGAAGACGTGGGGTCCTAGGGTGCCCCCTCATTCGGTCCACTAACATAGAGGCAGGACTGCTGGGTGATTAAAAAGGGTGGACCCTCATGACAGACAACTGGGGTTTACCACCTAAGACTGTGACCCTGAAACAATTGCACTCATTTTCCTCACTATAAAATGAGCATTCTATTATAGATCCTTCCTAGCGAGATTGTGAGGAATCAGTAAGTTAATGCATGAAAAATACTCAGAACAGTGTTTGGCACATGTAATAAGTGTGAGTAAGCATTGTCAATTATTATATGAGAGGTTCAGTTTTTGCTAGTCATCTCAGGAGGCTTTTCTTATATATATTTTTTATAATATAAATTATGTGGTCCTATATCAACCTAAAGGGGATTAGATTTAATTTTAATTGTATTATATCCAAGTTCCATTGTGTGAATGCTGACTTACTTTGTAGACTATTAGGCTATTTGTCATCTGTTTTTGCTCTCCGGTTTTTGCTTATCAAACCATGTTTAATTCTGTGACCTTTTAAAAGTAAATCATTTCTCAGCCCTGTACTTTATTCTCATAATTCCTTCCTGAAGGCTTTCTATTTTATTTACATCCAACTATTAACTAGTAATAATATACTTATTTGAATAATGGTAAGACTTTGTACTCACATCACATAATTTATGAATGGATCTCCAAAAGTTCTGCATGAATTATTTATTTTTAACTGCAGGACAGTTAGGAAAGTAAATGCTTAGTCCTTTCATTGTATAGCTCTTCCGAAAATGAGTACAGAGCTGGAAAAGAATGTTTTAAAACTAACAGAACAGTTGAGAGAGTATCACTTCATCATAGAAATGCATTGAAAAGCTGGCTATCCTGGAATCAATTTTCCAGAGTCAGAATTTCTAGAATTTTAAGACAAAGAAATAATTGGTAAGGGGAACAAAAACATCCATCACACATCTTAATGCCCAGTATGATCACAGTTGAACACTGAAACCCCAAAAGTAGCTTGTGAGTCCCAGGGCAAGTTAGGGTTAATTAGGCAGCTTCGGGGAGAGTGCAGGTAGGGTAGGGACTTCAGAGACAGAGATAAGGGCAGTAAATTCTAGGTGTTAACCAAAGTATACTCCAAAGATAAGGGCAGTAAATTCTAAATGCCAGACTTACTCCAGAGATGAAGTCATAGGTCCAGGAAAGCTAATGGGTACAGTTAATTTTTAAAGCTAAAATTTAAGACTAATTGGGACAGTAAATATTGGCAGACCTTGTAAGAAAAACTCTTAAGAGGTAGGAAAGTGGGGCCTCTCTGGTGGCACAACGGGTTAAGTGCTGTTGGCTGCTGGGGCAAGAGTTTGATGCCTGGCGGGGGAGATTCCCACATGGCGCTGCAGACCTCTCCTGCCTTGCCAACTGCTCCCCTCAGCAGTGTATTTCAGTCAATCTGCCTGTTCTGCTTCCCACTCTGTCTCTGGTGAACCCTCTCACTGCCCCATGTGTCTGGCCTGCACGCCAGCTTGTATGCAAAAATAAATAAATCAAAAAAAAAAAAATGAGATAAGAAAGTGGGCACATCTGCCCAGAGGAATACAGCCACTAGGAGAAAGAGCCAATCACAAAATAGAATGATGAGATTTTAGAACAGAGGAAAAAAAGGTTTAAATACCCCAGACACGGGCCCACAGTGGCTTCCTTGCCCCTCCCAAGTACAGCGGACCTGGGAGTTCTTATTTTCTTCCTTTAAATAAATTTTCTTTACTCTCTTAAACAAAGTTTGTTTCTCTCTGCTTACTCTTCTAAAATGTCTGCGAATTCCTTTTTTATGGCTTCGTGGGACAAGAATTTGTGGTGGTTCAAGGATTAAGTTAACAGCATACATTGGCTTCACTTGTACTGCAAGCTCCCAGACTTCACTGCTTTTTGTGGTTCAAGATTGATGCCCAGGCTTCCCTATTAGAGGGCACCCACTTCAAAGAGGGTTAATTCAAATATCCAGCCAGTCTCAAGGTAAGAACCAAGCTGCCTCCCACACCAAAGCGCCTTTGTTTCACAGATCCTGGTTGATTTAAATAACAGGGGTAGATGGAGCTCCTGATTGATTTAGATAACTGGACTTGAGCCTTTCATCTTGCTTTCTGTTGTCTCTTTCTGTGCTTTAAATTTCTGCTCTTTTGGTTTGAATTTACCGATAAAGAATAAGACTATGAAACCCTACACCTCCCCTCCCCCCCACCCTCAGAGTAGATAAGAACAGCACCCAGGTCCCTCCTTTTCTCTCCCTCTCTCCCTCCACCACTTCTCTGTAGTTTAGGGGTGCTATATAATTTCCATGTTTTATAAGGAATAAACCTCTGTTTTTTTCTAAAGTTTCCTGATGGTTACTGCTGAAGGCATCTTGCAGTCATAATAAGAACCCGGGGGCCATCAGTCATGATATCAGTAGGCTGAGACAAACACAAAACAGCACTGGGTGCCCTGAGATTAGTTAACCATGTGAAGCCTAAGGAGCATGGGGAAATGGCAATAAAAAAAAAAAAAGCACCAAAAAAGCAAATAAAAGAAGATGGGAAAGCTGACAGGTCAGCAGCAGTGGCAGAGAGAGAATTTATTAGAAACAACAGTGAGTAAAGGACAGATTAAATAGAAGATCAGCGAGCACACTTGTCATCACAGGCTTGGATGACTCTGCACCAGGTCAGATCAGGTTGGACAAATTCTAGAGACCTGGCAAACTCATCAGGAGATCCAAATGCCAAGCCAGAAGTAAGTCTCCGCAGGCAGGCTGAAAGTGGTGTCCAGAGAGTGACAGTCAACAAAGGCTGCTACTGGAAGGAATGAAGCAGTGCCAGAGGGTCTGGGAAGAGTCTATGGTGGATCTGGGTGGACCCATTGTCAGCTGACAGCACTTGGATCAGCCAGGAGGTGGGTGCAGTAAAAGGTGCCTGCCCCCCAGTGATCGATGCCTGGCAGATAACAGGCTCTCAGAAAGTGTTTTAAGGATTTGACAACGAAAACTGATTTCCTTTGGAGAGCAGCAAGGCAAGGTTGATTCAAGTTATCAAATGACCTGTTGGAACTAGTGATAAAGTCTTTATTTTAATGCCATTATAAGAATAAATGACTTTGTCTTGAAATATTTGGGTAGCAGGAGCTGAGAATGCCATTCCAATAATACAAAAAATAAAACGGAACTAAAATTCAGTGATCACTAGGGAGTGAGAGAAAATGGAACACAGCTCACTGCTCTCTAGTGCTGTGGCAGTGGAAAGCATAGTCCAGCTCTACAACAGGTGAGTGATGGCATAGCACTGAGCCCACTGGGCAGGTATGCAAGGGCAGTGCAACAATCCAAATGGAGTGGAAACAGAGATGATCTGTCTATTGAAGAGAGGAGAAAGAGGTTTCCAAAATGATCTACCTTTGGTGTCAGAGATAGACCCCCTGCAAGTATCATTTTTTTTAAACTCACAACACTGTTTACTGTAGCATACACCCCAAAATTCCAATTTTAAAAGAAAACAAATTAATATTTGTACCTGATTTTAAAAAGAACATTTGGTAAAATATTGACAGAAAAGAAACATTGATTCATATCCTGAGACTATTTTAGTAAAACTGCAGATTCTTAGTGTACTAAATTTTTATGTAACTATACACTATTGTATATCATATAGTAGTTCACAATTAACCTTCAAATTCTTATCCCTTGTCAGTTACTTTTTGCAAATAATTTCACAATGCTTTTATCTCTAATTTAATGCTTATTTAATATAGTTTAAATAAAATTTGAACTTCATTCTTCTGGGCCTCCCTGGTGGTGCAATGGGTTGAGTCTTAGCCTATGAAGCTGTCCAAAGCCACTGCACCATGAGTTCAATCCCCGGCCAGGGAGCTTTCCACATGGAGCAGCAGACCTATCCTGCCTCACCCGCTGCTCCCCTCAGTGCATTGGCCTGTTCTGCTCCACTCTCTGTTTCTGGTGAACCCCCACACCACCCCCCCTCTCACCTACACCCCAGTTCTTGTATGCATAAATAAATAAATCTTAAAAAAAAAAAAACAACTTCATTCTTCCAACAAGCTGATTGAGTAAAATTTAGGGAGTGACTCAAGCAGACCAATCAGATCCCCAGCAACTGATAAAAGCCCTTCTCTTTCTGTTCAAGTCGCTAAGCTGAGAGCATGTGATGTGGGGTAATTAGTCTTCATTTTTTTCACATCATGAAGAAGAGGCATATGTATCTATGGGTGAGAGAATGAGGCCACAAAGAAAAGAAACCAAGAGCAAAGAGAAGGTAAAGCTGGGTTCAGGGGTGAGGGGCACACAAATATCACATGGATGAATCATGGTTCCAGCCCAATGGCCAGAGATGAGCCTGTTCCTATAATGGATTACCCTGTGTTTCCTTAACAACAGAATTTTTTGAAAGTAAAAGATCATGACCATGACTTATGTTTTGGGGACATTAAATATTCACATGGGCATCGTACTCAAATACTAGGAATATCTGAGAAGGAAACAATAATCAAATCATAAAGTTTTTTATAGAAGACTTGTTTTAAGCAACCAAACACCATGGTACTTAATAGATATTCCAATCCTAGCATATTTACCAAGTGGAGTTTAAAATCTTTTAGCATGATATGTACTTCAGAAATAAGAAATATATATTAAATTGAAATAAAAAGCCAACATATTAAGGAATTGTAAAGTTAACCATCATGGCAAAAACCAGTTACTTCTCACCAAATAGCAGGTGTCACCCACCGCCCCAGGCTCCATGCAGACAGGGCAGAATGTGACTGGAGGGTCAGAAGACATCTGAGCAGTAGTGGCATGGATCAAGTCTAGGTTGAAGGATTTAAGAACCAGGGTTTGACCCTTCAGTTCTCTGTCCTGCTGTAGTGACCTTGAGATAGTCGAAGCAATTTTGTGTGAAACAGAAACACTTTTCATTGCTGAGTGATCACAGAGGACAGTGGTTCCAGCACCTAAGTCACAGCAGGCTTGCATGAAAAAATAAATAAACCTCTGTTCTGATAAGTCACTGAGATTTGGGGCTTATTTTGTTACAACATTGCTTAGCTGATCTTCACTGATATTGCCCTTTTTATTTCCCATTTCATGGGCTTTAGTGTGACCATATCTGAGTAAGGCTTTCTAAAAAAACAAAAAAGAAAAATTCCAAAAGCTTTTTACATAAGTGTCATTTTGGAAATGTAAATGTGATTTACGGGAATTCTATTTTCAAGGAATCATATAGATGTGTATAGGTGCCAAATGCTTCATAATTAATTAGTTATCTAGTGATGCATATTACATTTTAACAAGATACGGTCTTATTAAATTAAAAATGAATCATCTTAATACTCACTATGACTTTTCTATTTTTACATTAATTCAGGCATCTTTGGGTAGTATAAATCAAAATTTTTCTTTCCTTGTGAACATGCACTGCCCCCCACACCACTGATTTATTTTTATGTTCACTACATTTATAACAATGATATATATGTAAAGCATACGTATACTGGTAATTTTGTAGTTAATGACTGTCTTAATTTTTTAATGTCTCAGTGTATAAAACATTGTTTTTCAGCTTTCATCTCACCAATCATTTTTCAATTATTATGCAAAAATCACATTTATATAGTAAAAATAAATAATCTATGGCATCAGTCGATCATCCCTGTTTTTTTCCCCAATGAAAATATTTACCTGTGCTTCCAAAGGCTATGATTTTGTGCCTGAAAAGTTATAAAAGCATGTTGGAAAAGAGTTTCCAGCCCTCTAATTTCCAAATAACTAAGTTTTGTCACTAACTATAGTGCAGAATATCAAAGTCACAAACTAGCAAGTAATGATAACTGATAGTAGAGCCAAATTATAGAGGTCTTTCAAATGAAGAAGGGAAAATGAAGGTCTTCAATTGTACAACTGAAGTAATTTTTCAGTTTCCAAAGAGGAATAATGAACCAGAGAGGCAACTCTTATCACCAATTAGGTTTCGGGTTGATAGATGCAAGCAAACCTTTACCAAGACCACAATTGATTTGTTGTACAAGTGGGCTTAAAGACATAAAGAATGCCACAACCATCTTGTACATCATGTAAGTTTCTTCTAGTGTCTCTTGTAGGCTTACTAATTACTCTAACCACTAATTAACATGGACATTGATTAGAGTGGCCCCAATTCAATACCTTCCATATCCTTTTGATTGAAGAAATTTAGACTGCAGGTGAGTCATTATAGAATTTATATATTGATAGGTATTTCCCACACACCCCCAATGAGTGAAGGTAGTCCAGACCAGTGGAAACTTGGGGACTCCTCAGAGTTCAGGTCAAAATCCCCCAAAAAATGGAGCAAGAAAGGGGCACTTGATTCACTCTGCGAACTGTGTTTATTTGTAGACAAAGGTACAGATAGAGTCAAACCAGGAAAAATTAAGTAAAGGGTCATAGTATGTTCTTTCCAAGTGTCCTGCACTCCACTTTATGATGCTCCCTGCAAATGAGTCCTTTGCAAACTCTTGCCAAGGCAATGTGAATTGTAAATCTTCTGCCTAGTCTCTAGAAAAATCACAGAAGCTTTTCTTTCCAGTAAGCCTCTTTCCACCTCTGAAAGCTATATCTACTCTTGATTTAAAGCCTGACTAATTCATTTATTAAAGAAACAATTCTTAAATGCCCTGCTAGTGAACAAGGATGGGCAAATGAAAAGCAATATCTGCTTCCAAGGAAAAAACACCCTAGCAGTGAAGACAGATATAAACCAATATGTAAGTATGATGAAACAAATGACATGGGCATGGCATGGGAAAAATATCATAGAAGCACAAGGAGAGGTAACTAACACAACCTGAAGATGTTCTCAGTGGAATCTTCCAAATCACCCACTGTCAAATGAGTGTCTCCCTTTTCTATTTTCTCCACATAATTTTACAGAATCTAGCAGTGTGCATTGTGAAGAAGTTAATTCTGAAGCAAAACATTATGATGTCAAATCCCAGCTCTGCTATTTACGCCCTGACTTTAGACAAGGCACCTCCTCTCCTTATATATCAATTTGTTCATCCATCCCTTCTATAAAATGGAATAAAAATGAAATTTAAAAAAGCTCATATCTTATGGCATTGGCATGAGGATTAATTGGGTTATACGTTGGGTTAAATCTTTTAGATCATCACTTACAGTAGTAAATAGTAAGTACTGGCTACAAGTGTATCATATTTACTTTTCTGTAATCATAGATTATTATTTTCATAATTGTAATATTTAATAAATAGCCATTTCTTTTGGAGAACTTCTCTATATTGTCAAATGCAAACAGCAGGAGCTCACTAATTGCTGATACTTTTTCTATCTAGACTCTGAATACTCTATTTTCTGAAATCTAATTTGTGTGTATTTTCTCTCCACTCCAGGGGATATTAAAGCACTAACTACCCTTTGCCCACAGTCCAAAATGAAGGTCAGGGTCTTCATGAAGTATCTTCTCTTATCAACATTTCCTTCTGTTAAATAAGACACACACTTTCATTGCATGAAACATTGTCCCACATAAGACACTCATCTTTGGCCTTAATTTCTTATGACATACCACCAAATTTCCCATGGTATCAATCAAGACATCTTTACTGGGATCAGAATTCTCCCTCTCCTCATTCCTAATCTTCAGTCAAGTCCTCTTTTGTCACTGTTTTATTTAGAGTGTCACTGAAAAATATCTCTGCTGGCAGGACAATTAAAGGATGACAATATGTAATCATATCTAATAAACCCTCATTCTAGAGCATTTATTCATTATGACTGAGAAAGAAAACCTTATTTCCAACTTAAACTTTTGGCCAAAATTTCATGTTTCATTATATCTTTGTATACGAGATCGCCCTGTCATATTTCAGTGAATGACACTTGTTTTACAGTCATCAACTAAGAGTAGAGAGGTGAGGTGGTCAAATCAAAGGGGTCACCTCTCAAATAAATGATCTAGCATGTATGACATGTATAAGTGAAATAAATATTGCAATCCTAAGATGATAGAATGGCATGTGCTATATGAAACCCTATCTGACTGAACAAATTAGAATCATTGAGGAATAATTATTAGGGCCTCTCTGGTGACACAAGGGGTTAAGTCGCAGACTATGAAGCTATTGCAGCCACTGCAGCACAAGTTCGATACCTGGCCAAGGAGTTGGCCCACAGGGCGCAGCAGACCTCTCCTGACTCGCCCACTGCTCCCCTCAGCAGTGTATTTCAGTCAATCTGCCTATTTGCTCCCCACTCTGTCTCTCGTGAATCCTCTCTCCACCCCCATGCATCTGGCTTACACCCTAGCTCTTGCATGCACAAATAAGTAAATCTTAAAAAAAAGAAATAATTATCAGACAATAATTACACTTGCAAGTACCAACATCTTAATGCATAAGACCACCAGGGGAAGTTGATTCTACACAGAACTGACCAAGGTGATCTACATATGAGTGTCTCTGTAGCACAATTTGGATGTGGAACCTTAACAAATCCAGTAATCCGGATCATGCCTAATTATTCTGGTGGTAGGTGGAGGGGGTGTTGTGAAAACTAATGTTGATCTTATAATAAATTTATAAATTTGGTAAACACATTGGAACTCTGTAGATAGGGGCCAGTAAGTTACTATTTGAAGATAAACATTATTTTTAATGTTTTTTTTCTAATTTATGGCTAGACTATTGGAATAGATAGGTGATTCCTGAAAGAGACTGGCTGGGTGCAGAGATAATGTGATATTATGGGATTTTTATTTCTGTGATGCTACTTATAGTACCAGAAAAATAGACTTTTGAGGAGGAAAATAAAACATTGCTTCATGAGATTCAGAAAGTATGTATTTGTCCAAAGAAAGGCTGATATGATCATAAATAATTTAAACTGAACATGGAGGAAAGGAGATGAATAAAAGCACACATTAAGTTGTGAAATCAATTATAAATTGATCACATTATGAAGATAAATGCAATGTAGAAACCACAGTATAACCAAGTAATAACAAAAGTAAGCATTATAGCCATTCATTGAGTGCATACTGTTTCCCAAGCACTTGAAAGATGTCTAACTTAATGTTCCAAAGTGCCTTTGAGGCAGGTAATTATTGCCTCCGATACACAAATTGTTTTAAATGAGGATTAACTGATATAACCCACTTTCTAAAAATCTCATGGTACAAAATGGTAGAAACAGTCTTTGAAATCAGGACTATCTAACTCCATAGCTCATGCTATAAACCATTATGCTGGACTGCCTCACCAGGGTGCCTAAACATTGAAGGAGAAGGCACTTGGGAAAAGAGCAGAAAATATTTTAAATTACCTCAGAAACCGCTCTATCCATGGATATAGATAATAAATACAATAAAATTGTCATAAGAAAGATGAGAATTAGAACTTAATAAGTACAAATAAAACTTGGGAAAATAGGGTAATTACTCCCCTTCCTTTCATTTAGGTGATTCTGAAATAGAAAATTTATGCTCTCGCACTTTCTCTCGAACACACACACACACACACACACACACACACACACAGAGAGAGAGAGAGAGAGAGAGAGAGAGAGAGAGAGACTGCCACAAGAAGGAAAGGGGAACTCATCTATAAATCCAGATTATATCCAGCTGCAGCAATATTGAACTACTCCTGGCCAGAAGAAGCACATAGATAAGATGTTCTTGACACAATCACAAAGCTGCCACCGTAGCACAATTTTATCTATTGCTACACAACTCATTTGGCAAAAAATAGGAGCTTCATGAAGTTATTTTCCAAGATACACAGTAGCTTGTTAAAGCTGTATAGGACTACACAAATGATATTGGGTGCTATCAGTGGCTCAGCAACCATTCACTTAAATAAAAACGGGATTTAGTTGAAAATAAGAGCAATATGATTCATAAGTTGATATAGCTTCCCAATGAAAGGTGATGTGATCTTATCATTCATTAAGAAATCTATCAAATCTAGTTCCCAGATAGAATTGACCTATGCTATTTCAACCAACCTCTTTTGGCAAACTCTGCTTCATTTTTGTCAAAAATTTTCAGAAGGGATTTATTGAGTATTTGAAATGGAGAAACAAGAATATTTGAAGGACATCTGAAGGAAATGTGCATGCTTAAAATGAAAACAAAATCTAAAATAACCATGGCATCTGTCCACAAATATGGAAAGGATTGATTGATTGACATGTATAAGAGGGTTAGCCTTGATTTTTTTTTATGGTCCCATCAGTAAGTTAGGTATAAATTCAAAGCAAACTAAAAAAGAACACAGAGCCACTTCTGACAGCTATATAATAAGTAAGCTTGTAAGATAAAAACATTTTAGTCACTGGAGATGTTCAGGCATTATGTGGATGTAAACTGGTTAGCATCAATTCTTGAGGAGTATTGGATTCAGCGACCTTTAATTTTATCTCTCAGTGCTTACACTGTAAATCGTGTGTACTCTTTCATGTCCCTCTAGTCACACTGACACATATGTGTAAAATATTTTGACCAAAGTTTGAAGCCAGTCTTTATACATAATAAGTTTGAAGGTTTATATTAAAGTCTACAAGAAAATTTAACCTTGGAGTCATTAGCACCATATCCTCGAAAACTGAACCTGTTAAATAGCCGTGGTCAAAGATATTAATGAAGGAAACAGGTAAAAGCCACATGGAGATATTCTCAGAATTCATACATCCCAATGTATTGAGAAAATTGCCCCATTTCCTGTGAAGATAGCCATAAACAGTTCTCCTTGGTGAACATGTGAGGAGCAGCCCCCCCTGGTCTCCATGTATGTGGCAGGCTCGGAGGCACCAAAGTCAAGGTCATTTAGGTGATTCTGGAAAGGTGGGTAATTTATCTTAGTGTTGTGTTGTCCATTCACCATCTCCAACCAATCTCTGGTTCATATCTGTCAAATCCCAACAGTCAGCAATGAGTATGGAGAACTATGACATGGCCAAGGGAATTCTGATTTGAATGATGTGGTCTTAGTAAGACATCGCCTTGAGAATTTTAGAGTGGAAACATCCTGGAGAAATCTATAGATGGCTATGCAGTTTTAGAACACCTGCTGTTATTCGGAATCGTTTTTGCCTCCAAGGTGATGAAAGCTGCCTTATGTCTTACACCTTTTATCCTGCTAAGGGGAAACTCTTATGAGGACACCACAAAATCATAAAGAAGATGAACAACACGTAACTCAATGAACAACTATGTTCACTGTGTTAACAGGATTAACTTTTAGGGAGAGTGAGAAATTAAATGTAGGGCAAAGGCCTACACACACAGGCACACAGACACAGACACACAAACACACACACACGCGCACACACACCAATATATGAATTTATATGCCAGTGTAAATTTAAAGGACCGTTGGGAAAATGTAGATCATTCACACTGGAAACAATTCTTCAGCTAATTTGGTAAAACCTTAAATATTAAAATAAAGGGAAATTCCAGTATGGAATTTCTTGGCAGCATGACAAAAAGACCAAGGAGGAAATAAAAGGAAAAGGAATGAGTGGTAAATTAATAAGTGAGGGTAGATCTAGAAGAACTCTGAGCACATAGAAAAGAATGAATTAAAACAAAAACTTGAGGTCCTGGAAAGGAAGAGATTTAGCCAATATAAGTAAATGAATCCCTAGATTAAGAATTTTGACAACAGGGTCCTACCAGTGGCACAGGGGTTAAGTCTCAGCACTATGAAGCTATCAGCAGTCTCTGGAGCACAAGTTCCATCCCTGGCCAGGGAGCTGACCCACACATGGCGCAGCAGACCTCTCCTGCCTCGCCCGCTGTTCCCCTCAGCAGTGTATTTCAGTTGATCCGCCTGTTCTGCTCCCCACTCTTGTCTCTGATGAGTCCTCTCACCCCTCCACACCTCTGGCCTACACCACAGCCCTTGCATGCATAAATAAACAAATCTCTTTAAAAAAAAAGAATTTTGAACAGTATAGAAATGAAAAGTTAAGGAAGGGATTTTCCTCATGTGGATTAATAACTAGTACAGGAGGATGGGAGAAGAAACATAATTGGGATTCATTTGCTTCTTTTTCTCCAAAAGCAGAGAGGAAGAGAATGGATGACAATGGTCCACAAGTGACTGTATCCTTCCTCAGGGGAAATTAGAGAATAAGATTGGCCTGATCCTGGCACATGTAGCATATGGCTGGAATGAGATACCTCCTGGACAATTCCATTTTCTTTTTTTTTTTTTAAAGATTTATTTATTTGTACATACAAGCTGGGGTACAGGCCAGAGGCGTGGGGTGGTGAGAGGGTTCACCAGAGACAGAGTGGGGAGCAGAACAGGCAGTTCGGAAGTACACTGCTGAGGGGAGCAGCAGATGAGGCAGGAGAGGTCTGCCATGCCATGTGGGATTCTCCCCGGCTGAGTGTCGAACTTGCATCGCGTGCTGCACACAGCTCCACAGTGCAGCGCTCAACCACTGTGCCACCAGGGAGGCCCGACAATTCCATTTTCATCTGTAGCTGGTGACTAATTTGTGCAAGTGGCCCTACAGGCTCAGGACAGATTTCCATATTATTTTCAAATAAGATCTAACTTTCACCGGCAGCAAGGTAAGAGAACATGATATGAGTCACCTGCCAATCTGGCCAACCCCAATCTCTTGACATGCCACAACACATTATATTCTATCTAGACTCTTGTAGTTTTCTTCTTATTATTGCATTGCCCACCCCCACTACTGCGCAGAGCTCACCCATCCAGTAACGGCTCCTGCTTACAAGGCTGTGGTTGTTTCTGATGCCCAGAGTTTGTGACACAGCCACAGCAGGCCCTATAGTCTATAGTTGAAATACAGGTACAACAAGCCTTGGTCATTTCCACTATGACTCTATCCTCTTCAAGACCAAAGTAAAAAATGAGAAATATTTATACTTATCATTCAAATCATTCATTGGAGTTAACTGGAAAATTTTGGCCAATAGTGCTGAATTGAATCGCCCTGAAGTCTCTTTCACTTCAAGGGGTTTATCACTCCCACATTGAAGCTGCCATCTCTTATATTAGAAAAATAAAAATCTGACACTTAAAAAAAAAGTCAATTATTTCCCTTTGTCTGTGACCTCAAAATTCCAAAATGGCCCCATTATTTTTATGGACCACAAAATAAAAAACTCCAAATGACAGAGTTAATATGTCTATTTATTTTAAAAGGTCAATTATAAAAAAAGTCTACAATTTTTCTGTGATTACCAATTTTCTGGATTCTTGCTATGTTTCTGTCAATGAAATTATCTTCCTTTTCCTTCTTTGTAGGGCCTCCCTGGTGGCGCAGTGGTTAAGTGCTGTACTGTGGAGGTGGCGGCAGCAGCTATGCAACTTTGAAGCCCGGCAGGGGAGCTTCCCACAAGGCGCAGCAGACCTCTCCTGCCTCGCACACTGCTCCCCTCAGCAGTGTGTTTCCATTGATCTGCCTGTTCTGCTCCCCACTCTGTCTCTGGTGAACCCTCTCACCACCCCACAGCTCTGGCCTGCACCCCAGCTTGTGTGCATAAATAAATAAATCTTTAAAAAAAAAAACTGGTCTAATTTGATGTACTCAAGTCTAAGTTTAACAACAAAGAAATAGATCCCGCTCTTTTCTTTTTTTTTTTTTTTAATAGTCCAGAGGTCTTTTTCTTTTTCATACCTATCACCACGAATCCACAGGGAATGGGTTCCTGCGCTCAGACTCTTTCCATTAGTTTCCACGAAGTGTGAGTCTCTTAGGCTGGTGCTTCACTTGAACCCAAGTACCTTTCTCTTTGGCTTCCTTTTTTTCTGATCACTTTCTTTCACATATTTTGGGAAATTATCTTAGCATTTAGAGTTATTAATATGCTCAATATGAACAATAAACCTCTTGACAAGAATCTTTCCCATTACTTGATGTTTACAACAATGCCAACTGCATGCTGGATAATATAACAGATTCTTCCAGGTTTGCCATGGTTACACATGTCGGGCATCTCTCTTTGAACAATCCTCTTACCCTTGATGTCTACAATATTACTCGTCTTGTAGGTTCACATGCATGTGGCCCAAGGAATGACTCCAGGTCTTCCCTTTGGGTTGATTATTTTGGTGATTTACTGGAAAATGGTGGTTCCATTTAAAAGGGTTGGATCTTTAATGTAAAAAGAGACAACTTGTGGCAACATGGAGGGAACTCAAAAGGATAATGTTAAGTGAAATAAGTCAGAAGAAGAAAGATAAATACCAGATGGTGTCACTAATATGTAGAATATAAAGCAAATTAATAGTCAGATAAAAGCAATCTGAAAACTAACCCTTGATAGCTAACCTAGAAATGAAACACCAAAGAGGGAGGGGGAGGAGAAGGGGAAAGAACAAAAAGGAAAGGAAGCACAGTAGTCTTTGCTGGAGGATTCTGGGTAAGTTGTATGGTTGTAGTACCTGCCAGGGGCACTGCAATATTACCTCAGTTAAAAATAAATAACTTTTGCTGGAACATTCACCTAGAAATTCTTCATCACCTTTATATCTATTTAAACTAGGTACTTTTTAATAATTATATTTAGATTTTTTCATTAAAAATTTATGGCACATTAAATAAAGTCAACATTATCTTGTTAAAAAATAAAATGAAAAGGAGATAGCCACAAGAACTATTTCGAGAAATTATGTGCTTTAAAACTCTATGTCTGCCACAATAAGATCATATTGTTTACAATGAAAGGGGGCGATCTCCATTCTGAAGCTTTAGGTAGTTTCCTATGTAAAGAACCCCAGCACCAGTCTCAATGGGGTGAAAACAGGAAAACACCACTTGACTTTTTCATCAAGGACTGATGAAACTCAGGATACTCAAACTCAGTAGTTTTAACTTCCACTACTGGTTCTATCTGCTTCGTGTCAGTGTTAATATTTCTTAAACCGGGACTTAGGGAAGCTCACAGCGGGGCACTAACAGATCTATGCAGCTGGGAGCAATTGTTCACATAGTCACTTCCCAGTTTGTGCTAACACCGTTAGCACAGCGTCTGCTCATTCTTCAGTTCAAGATCTGCTGCTGACTGTTGTAATCATGTCACAGTGTTTTCCCTCCATTATTGACTCTTCCCTCCCCTTACTTCATCCTTAGGTAACAGCATCTGAACTCAGGTAAAACCTGCTTTTCAGGTTACGAAATAAATAGAAATTCTGAGAAAATGTTCAGTGACAGGATGGTGACTTAAGGAGAGTTGTTGGTCTACGTTCATTCTTAATCAGCCTAAACAGATTAAATACTTATCCCAAATCCATCACAATCCGAAGCATATTATAAAACATACAATGACTCACCTTATGAGTTAAAATTGCCCAAGTATCACTCTTTCTAAGGTGCTCTCTGGGGTCTTAGAAGAACACAATTTCAACCCTCAGATTCTAAAGAGAAACAGTATGGGGAGAGCAGAATTGGCCTTGTTCACGCTCATATATTGGTTTATTTCTTTAACAAAACTTTCCAGAATACCTATTCTAAGTTCAGCACTGTGTTGGGTGAAGGAAACATAGTATCTAGTATCAGGGAAATATACAAGAAACACTGTCTTCTATGAGATTATATATGTATAGATATATTACATAAATATACATAACACACAATCCTTTTTTAAAAAAGTTGCTGAAGCCACTTTTGGAGGAAATCTTTCTTCCAAACTACAGCAATTGTTTTAGATGGGTAGGATTATAAACACTTTTGTTTTCCTTTTCCTATGTGCCAATTTTTCTATAATGTGGGTGTTTTATCTTTATAATTGAATATATACTTTAATAAATAAATATTATTATATTAATGAACAGAAATATGGAAACAATTCTATTTCATTGCAATTTTCTTTTTCCTGTCATATAAATGACAATAAATGCCATGTAAATGTCATATAAATGTGTTAAATAAAGACATTTATATTTTCTTAGTGAGAAAAATTTTTAAAGTTTGTAGAAAAACATAAAGGATAGCAAAAATCATTTACGAAACATGGGTAAAGACTTCATATGGTAACGACATCATATCTTTTCATATTTTTAAAATTTAGTGTTTCTTGGCTCAAGAAAGTGTGCCAATACAGAATATAACCAATCCTGTGTATAGTAAATAAAATGTTTAAATATAAAGCAGAATTCAAAGATAAAAGCAGCTTCATTTATTAATCACATCTGCTTAAATTATCATGCTTCATGTATAACTTATCAGCTTAATATAGACCATGTTTCAAATTGTGCATTAATAAACATTTTAAATTATTTTTAATATTAAATATACTTATGCCATCATCATTATTGTGAAGAGATAATTGGTCTTAAAAAATGGTATGTTATGTCTAAAACTGGCAGAAAATTACACAAGAGATGCCTAAAGCAACATATGCACAGTATTCACCCACTGTATTAGTTCCCTGTTTAACAAATTACCACAAATTACTTAGTGACTTAAAACAATGCAAATTTACCTTGCAGTTCTGGAGGTTCAAATTGAAAAAATGGGTCTCACTGGGCTAAAAATCCAGGGGTCAGTAGCATTGCCTTGCTTTTAGAGGCCCTAGGAGAGAAGTCTGTTGCCTTTTCCGGCTTCTAGAGTTTGTCTGCATTCCATGGGCTCAGGAACTCTTCCATCTACAAAGCTCAAATGACCAATGGTACCTTTCTCAGACTCTGATCCTCACTTCATTCCCCACGCTGAAGGTCCCTTTTGGTTACATTGTACCTATTCAGATAATCTAGGATAATCTCCTATTTCAAGGTCCCTTGCTCAAAAAACCGCCTCCGCAATTTCCCTTTGCCAATTAACATAACGTATCCACAGACTCCAGTAATTACAATGTTCACGTCTTTACTTTCTTCTGCTTACCACAGTTATTAGCCATCAACCTGTTCACCATCTTTCCATAGAACACTGCTCTATTTTGATATATTTTTTCTTCTAATTTAAATTTATATTTGTAATACTAATGAATGTTTTGTGCTCTCAATAAATACAAAACTTTTGTTAAATTCTTATAGGAAATAATTTAAGGATTTTAACATTTTGTGTGTTATTTACAATTGTATCATAAATCTAGCCTCATCAATTTAATATGGAGTCATCTGACAAAATATGGGGAATAGAGTTAAATTTGAATTTCAGACAAACAACAAAATTGTATTTTTGGATGCCACCAATATTACACGGGACACATTTATATGTTAATTATTCATTGTTTATCTGAAATTCAAGTTTAGCTGAACATCTGTATTTATATTAAATAAATCTGGTGACCCCAACCTTATGTCACTTTTTAAAAAAGTTTGCAAAATGATGACTTAATATAACCTGAGATTCAAAATAGATAGTTTTGCTTATGAACACTCCATACAGAAAGAATACTTCATTATTATAAATACTTTTTTCTTTTATACATATTAACAATTCTAAATTAGCTTTACAATTTAAAAGCATTTGGGATTTCACGATTACAATGAAAATATGTTTTAAAATAGAGTTATATCTGCATTTTAAAATAGATGTTTTAAAATAGAGTTACACAGATTTTCCTTTGATGTTAAATGTGTAGTATTTCATTTCAATAATGGGAGAGATGACTTGAAATGGACCAACTCTTTGAAAATAAAGGCAAAGTATTGAATGTGTCGAATAAGATATGAAAAAAATGAAGTAAGCTGTTGAGAAAAATGTGCAAGTGAGTGTTTTTGAAAGCTGCTCTTTACTAATTTATGCATTAATAGGGGAAATTCCAAACAATGTCCCTCTGGAGAACTGAATTTGTAGGATCATTATGGAAACCAAGATCCAAATGTATATGCAATTGATGTTGGATTTCAAATAAAACATGAAGTTTGTTCATAGTTTAAATAACTGAAAATAAATGTTTGCTGAACAGGAATAAGAAGGAAGCACACTGACATAGCACATGGGACTAATGTGAGCAAGAGTCCAGGCCTTCTAAGAGAGTATGGAACTGGATGAAGGACCAAGAAAAATAGACATTTGATATAATACCAGATCATACAGAGTAGATTTAAATTGTCGTAATATTCTGAGAATAAAAATACATGAAAGAAACAGTGTGAAAAAGAATACATGCACAGGAATATATAAACCTGAAAAAAGGTGTAACATTGTATCTTGTATTATTTAATATATGGTCCAGAAATTATGTGAATGTGAATTTCACTATGGAGAAGTATATTTTTCCATTTTTTGTCAACTGCATTGTTTTCCTCCAGAAAAAAAAAATCATGCTTTTTAATCATGTATTATCAGATAGCATAAAAAAACATAAATTATTGCAGGATTGTTTACAATAGCTAAGATATGGAAAGAACCCATATGCCCAATAACAGATGATTGGATCAAGAAGATGTGGTACATAGACACACTGGAATACTACTCAGCACTCAAAAAGATAAACATATGCAATTTGCAGCAACATGCATGGAGCTAGAAGGGATTATGCTCAGCGAAATAAGCCAGAAAGAAAGAGAAAAATATCAAATGGTTTCACTTATAACAGGAATATAGGCGAACCAAATACAAAAGACACATTCAGCAAGGGAGGGGGAGGATAAGGGTTCAAAAAGGGGGAGAAAAGTGCACAGGGGACTATGGTGATGGTTCACGGGTGAATCAGTGGTGGGTAACCTACAGAGAATACACAACAATGTAAAAGATATGAATAAAAAATAAATAAAAATTTAAAAAATACATAAAGATTATTTCCTGGTAGAATATATTACTATTAGAGGTTAGAAACAGGGGCGGGGGAGCATTATAAGCAAATTGTGTTATGATGCCTCTTCTATTTAAAGCCATATTTTAGTCATATAAAATAGTCATACCATAATTTTACTTTAAGCACAAAGTCATGTAATAATTGATGTTAACTAATTAGGTGCCAATCTATTAAACTATTTCAAAATGTGTAATACTTAGTGTCTTTTGAGGGCAAGTCCTATACTAAAATATAAGAATAATATAAACCTAGAAAGTCTTAAGTACCCAAATGCATCAACCCAAAAAGTAGAGAAGAAAAAGAATGGAGAATGTCAAAGTAATTCAGGTTAGTTGGTCATGGGACATGAAGTGCCCCGTCTCCGGTTGTCTGTCACCAACACTGCTATAACAAGAAGCAGAAGTCTTATTTCATACTCTAATCAACCCTCTCAGGATATTATTTAAAATAGTGTGCACTTCATAACTACTAAACATTGTAGTCAGTTAGAATTGACCCTAAAATATTCTCTGTGGGCCTCCCTGGTGGCACAACGGGTTAAGCGCAGTGCTGTGGAGCTGTCGCAGCTGTGGCACGAATTCGATGGCCGGCCGAGGAACTTCCCATATGGCGCAGCAGACCTCTCCTGCCTAGGCCCCTGTTCCCCTCAGCAGTATGTTTCTGTCAATCTGCCTGTTCTGCTCCCTACTCTGTCTCTGGTGAACCCTCTCACGGCCCCACACCTCTGGCCTGCATCCTAGCTTGTATGCATAAATAAATAAATCTCAAAAAAAAAAATTCTGTGTTGGCCTTTGTCTTTCAAAATAATTACATATAACATATCTACATGGAGTGCTTTTATAAAGTTTGTGGAATTAGGATTACAGAAAAAAAGATGCAACCACTTTTTGGAGATTTCAAATTTGAGGGAAATAATTACTTTAGTATTATATGTATACATTAGTATTTACATATACATATATATCTTAATATCTATACAACTTACATATCTATTAGTACTACATATGTATTTTATTATATATCTATTATAAGGTTCTAAACCAATAGGAAGAGAACTCTTGCCACCTTTTCTCTCGTCACCTGTATGGTTTCCAGTCTTGAATTAAATTTTGTACTACCCTGAGTTTCTTTTCAAGAAATAACAGATTTCATTGTTTCCATTTACAAAAGGACTTAAAAGCACCAACTTTCTCCCAGGGTCCATAGGATTAGTGAAATTAGGAGAAAAAAGAAAAAGAAAAATTCAAATGGATACAAGGGAATTTAACAGGTTCTTGCTTCCACCACTATAATTTGCCATGAGAGGGCTACTTGGTAGGCATAATTTTATTCTCTCTTCTTAAGGCATTGTGATGGAGGGATTTATGATTCTGCATTAACTGAAAGTACAAGAAAATGTGGTAGATGTGAATAATGAACTCACTAATGTGAGGTGAAATCAAAATCAATCTCTCACAAGAGATCGCTTCATATATTAACTTCTCTGGGGCTACATCAAAGTGTCACAGTCAGTAGCTCATGTATTTCTAGCAGGGGAAAATAATTTGAATGATAAGCAAGAAGTAGTGAAAGAACAAAGTTACCCAAGAAAAGCTAGGTAATGCTCAACTACCAAGATCTGATGAACTAGGAGATTTCTGCTATCAACTATACCTTATAACTCACCTCTTTTGTTTGTTTTCCCAGCCAGAGAGCAAAAAAAAAAAAAAAATTAGAAATTAATGGGGAGTATTGAGCACTGAGTGACTTTTTCATTTTCTTGCTTCAGATATTTCGGTAAAACTGAAAGAAACATATGGTGTGCGTCTATGCCCCATAGGGCTTTTTGGAAAAGTAATTCAGACTCTGGATCATATGTTTATATCATGCTATGCTGATGGGAATGCACTTGATTAAGGTTTATGAGACCGATGACTGCCTCTAGTATATTTATCTTCTAAAATGCTTTGTGCATTCGTTTGCATCCTTCACATATGCATAATAATCTTCATGTGCATCTGCTTAAAAATTATGTCACGCTGCTGAGTGGTTGACCATTTATTTCCTAAGTAACTGGTCATTTTCTCTCACATAAGCACATCTTAAAATCACAGTCTTAGAAAAATTATGAGGAAATCAAACTTTCTGGGGACAGTGACATTTCCTAGGCTTGAAGCCTCCAAATAAGGTTGAAATAGAGGCTACCTAGTCAAGCTTTCATTTTACAGTTGAGGAGGCTGAGATTCTGAGAAGTTAAACTAACTTGCTTTATCAAGGTCACAGGATGTTAATGAGACGAGAACCATTCAGTCCAAACACTTTCCCCTATTATGTCTAACTCACTTTTGGGCACCTGTGGACTCAGAATTGGCTTGAAAATGTTTGCCACTTAGGTGTTCAAATTCAACAAAAACCCTTCTGCTGAAAACTATTTGCAATGTACGTTGACAGGCATTGTGAAATTAGCAAAAAATGAGAGTCAGGAAGAACGCAAAAGAATTATGATTATTATCTCTCACTGAAGAGTCTCTAAATAGGGATACAGTGATAGATGAACAGATATACAAATCCCCAAGAACAACAAAGGACTCAAATCTGAAAAGATAGAGTACCTATATGATCAGAATTTGCAATGTTTTCATAAGTGAGAAAAGTTTTCATGGGTTGGTTGATTTGATTTAAAAAAAAGGGGGGGTTCATTTTAATAAAAGGCTGTAGTAGAAAGACAGTATTTGAGAAGTTCAGGTTTGAGCTAATTTCTCTATAGGAAACAATTTTAATAATGGCCCGTAGGAAATAACTTTAGTTTCAGAACCCTTCATAGCATATTTGAAAACACATATACTAATTTTATTAATTCATCATTCTACATTTACCAGTTTAAAAGCAGCCTCCTTTACTAGAATTCAAGTTCCATGAAGGCAGGTCACATCTAGTTTATCTATAAATGCTGTCAACACTAAGCAGAATGAAGGTGTTAAATAAAAGGTGATGAAGTATAAAAAATGACAAAGTGGAAGAAATATGTCAAATAATTTATTACACATGTTGGAAATCACTCTGGAAAAAAAAAGTCCAGGAGATCAGCTCTTGTATTTCCACAGAAGCTTAGTCTTTGAGTAGGGATTTGACCTTGGAAATGGGAAGTAAAGATGGACTTCACAGATGTCTCAAATGAATAATACAACTTGTTGACAGAATATACATGGAAGGAGAGAGAAGAGGAAGTCTGTGTTAACTCTCAAGTTTGGGTCTCTGGAAAACAAGTAATGTTGATAGAAAGAAGGAATCAAGATAAAGATCAAACATAATGGAGAAGTAGTAGAAAGTAGCAGGAAAGCATGAGGTCTATGAACAACAGGCTCAGTCCCAGCACGTACCATACTATCAATATGAATACAAACATCCTTTACTCAGCATCCCTGCAGCTGTAAAATCATCTCTTAGAGATGCAAGGAGGTCATTTCGACATGTGGAGGTTGGCCTGGTTTGGGACACATAGGAACTATTCAATATTGACTATTTCAAATATGATTAATTTTGGTTTCAGATATCTTAATTTCATAGTTTGGGTGAAAGTTTGGATTTCTTTCAGATGTTTGGTTTGGGTTTATTTAATTTCACTTTTTGGTACATATGCAAGAGCAGGGACTAAGAAAGTAGTTTGAAAAGCAGGAGGGCAGCTTTTCTAGCAGAAGCCTTATGAATGATGAGGGCACTTCAAGGAAACGGTGCCTGGGAGAAAGGCCAAAATGAGGGGCATGTTGAACAGAAGGAAAATGAGATCAGGGCCACAAAGGAACAACTGGAGATTCAGAGCAATGTGGCTACTCAGGGAGGGGACAGGAAATATGAAACAGAGGGAAGGCAACATTAATGGTCACAAAAAAATACACTATCAAATATTAAGGAAGATAAAAATAAGTAATTTCAGGGCCTGCTTTGGACACATGTACTTTTCTAATTCTATGGTACTGACTGCTCTACTCGTTGCTGTTTTTTTCGCTACCTTTGACACATATTTCTTTTTCATTCCAAAAGTAATTATTTCATGCTTGTCATTGTCAGCTCTTAACAATAGGTAGGCAATATACCCAAATGTTCAATCAATTGCAGTTTGATTGGACATTTTAGCATGGGGAAAGTGTTTTGTGGAAGAAAGGGCAGAGTTACAGTGATAAGCTGCCTGCTGATGTAAACAATTTGTGGTTTTATGACAGGCTCACAATCTACTAATACTATTTTCGATTCAATTCAATTTGTGTGGATGATGATTTTAGAGAAAACAGCTGGCAGGAGAAACATATGACATTTAATCTTGGCTGAGAACATGAAATTTTCTCTAGAAGCTCTATGTATATGTGTGTGTGAAATGTGTGTGTCTACACTCAGAAAGGTCATATATGGAATTGGAATTCTACAGGCTTTACGTCAACAGTAAAAAAAAAAATTGCAGTCCTTGGTATTTTTCTGGAGACATACTTGACTGCACAAATACCCAATGAGTCTAAAACTCCAAAGAAACATTCAACTGATTGCAATTTTTGAACTAAAAAGTCTTTTTGTTGTTGCAAAATTAGAATAACCTTAAGTCATCCTTTCGAAGAAACTTACAATTAGTATTGTAGGTTTTGATTCGTTCAAAGCTAGTTCCTTTTAACTGGATTCAGAACACTGCCAAACTGTAGAACTTGTAGACTACCTTCTGGACTTAATATGTATCTTTTTAGAAGTGATTTTAAAATGGAACAACAATGTAATTGAAAATTGATTTATTCAGATTTTATATGAGAGGTGCCCAAAGTTGCACCAAAAATGAGATACGTAGGAAAAATATATTGAATGAATTAGGTCAACACCATGATGAGCAGGGAATATCAAGATCATCCTAAAACGTACCCAAGCTTATCCAATATAAAATTTGGTAACATCCAAATGGTGATTATGTTTTGCAATTAGATTCACTCTCATTTAAAAATGATTTGACTTTTAAAGTTTGCTTTTTTATTGCAACAATACTCATTTGAAGATGTTGCAGATTTGTTTAATAAAAATCATAGTCCACAAGATATTCTTCTCCTTGTATACTTACCTAAGCTGATTTTTACCAAACCTCACAGTTTCGAACTCAAATGTCCCTCTCCATGCTTGGCTAGATGCAGCCACTAACAATTAAAAGCAATCGTTTTTTTCCTCCTTTAATCCAGACCTGAGAGAAAGCTATATGTTGTTTCTTAAAGTTTGATTAGAGTCCTTCTGGCAGCCACAGAGAAGGTTCAGAATCACACAAACAGCCACAGACTACACACACTGCAAGCACCTCACCTCCCACTCTATCTTCTGTTCCCAATTCAATTGGATGCGAGTCTCTTCTTTCCACTTCCATTGCCATATGTCAAGCCCCCAATATTTCTTGCCTGAGCTTCTTCAGTAGCCTTGTTATTGCCTTTTTTTTTTTTTATCCTTGCACACTACGATTCATCTGACTCACCACTGACAGAGAAATCTCACCAAATGTAATTGTATTGAGAATACATCCCTGTTTGGAATGATTCAAATATACTCAAGACCCAAGCAAGGGCAGTATAGACTTGGCAAGCATCCCACCTCAAAATGGCTGCCAATGTCTAGCTAACCTTATTTTGTGGGTAGCCATGTAATTTATTGCCCACACTAAAAACTGGAAAGTGCTTTTTTCAGAGTAAAAGGCATGTTATTCACAACAAGGCAAATCAGGACATATGGTCAGCCAGCTTTCCTAGTGAGTTTGCTAAACTAGGAAGAGTTCTCCAGTCACAGGTTTTACAAAAATATTCTGAGAAACCCTCCTTTCTTCTGTTACTTCCACCCTTCAGAGCCTATTTAATTCCCACTTCCTTTACAGAGACCTTCTAGAACCCTCAAGATGACATTCTACTTTGCTTCTTGAGTCACCCTGACCCCAAACCCTCATATCTGGTACCTCACCTTCCATCATTTGCTCGGCACTAGTCATTATGTGTTTGCTTCTCCTACTTGACCCTAAACAACTTTAGATCAAACACCCTATCATCTTTGCATCTTTCTAAACACCAATAAAAGGTATTTGCATATAGCAAGGATTTTTGATCAAATGCAATCACCAGCTGCAAGCTGATATTTACATTGTGGTCATTAAAAACATTGTTTAGCAATCGCATTAACCCAAAAGAAGAAATTCACAACTAGTTTGAAAAGATTTTGAGTCATTTTACAAATTCAAAATTATTCACCTATTTCAGCATCTAAAAGGTTTTCTCAATAGGTATATTGCACACCCAAAGTTCCTAATATGATGTTAGCGACAAGAACCTATTAGTCCCTATTAATATTCATATTGTTTTAGAAAAGTTTTTTCTGGAGGCTTTACTTAAATCCTTCTCTCTGTGGAGATTTCTATTTTTATGATATAAATTTATTACCTAAATTAAAATCTAATTATTTATCAAATAAAATTAAAACCCTCCATTCCTTACCATCCATATCCTGATGCTATTTTATAGAATTCATAAGTTTGACAGGTTTTGTTCCATTTTTACTGTTGTTTAAATGATGCCCTTCCATCTCTTGGGATATCAGTTTTAGAAAGTATCTGTTGACTACTCATGACAAAATGTGCCCGTACAATTCCCCTCTCTATATCTCTTGATAGGCACCTCCCACTTTTCTAAAGTTACAGATTATTTCTAATTTAATAGGGTTTATAATATTTTCAGTCACTTTAGTAGATAAATGGACATTTCTGTTTCTAGAGTCCTTCTAAAAGGGGACAATTAGAATTAAGATAAATTAAGATAAATTAAGAAATTAAGATAAATTAAGATAAATTAGAATTAAATAAATATGGCTACTCAAGATTCTTTTCTTCAGATTCATCCAAATAGCATTATACTCAAACTAAGGTCTACCATATCCTTTTATGGTTCCTTTTAAAATTTCTTCAGTTCTTCTAGGTCATATGCAATTGCCACTATTATTCATCTCACATCAGATATCCATTTTGTATTTTGTTGGAATAACCTAGAATTATTCATACATAAGATATGCAGGCACCAAAATTTCTGAGCCACATACATTTTCAGCCTCAAATTGATTGATAGTTTGGCTGGCTTAACAATTGCAAGTTTAAAATACTCTTCCCCCAGAAAGTCTTTGCTTATTGCCTTCTAGAATCCCGGGAAGCATAGGAAGTCTGATTTTCATTCTTTGGTAGGAATCTTTCTGTTTCCTCCATAAGCTTCTAGAATTTTCTCTACAGCAGGGAACTCATAAGATACATGGCCCTGTCAATTTTAAGAATTGCCATTCTTCAGTTTGGGAAAGTCTCCTGTTAATCTCCTTCAGATGATTCTTCCTTTTGTGTTTCTTCTCTGTTGATATTTATAGATATGTTAGAATCCCATGTCCCTCTTCAAAGTATCATTGTTACCAGAAACAAACTGCCTTAGCAGTGGAAGCCGGCAGGAGCAGTGGGGCCTCTTAACCCGCTGCTCCAGAGCAGTTGTGGCAGTTGCTCCTGCCCAGTAACTGCCATTTTGAATGGACCAATCAGGTGCCAGGAGCAGATGGGTAGGTCCAATCAGCTCCAGGATTAAAAAATGGTCCAATCAGACTTGTGGATGGTACCCTGAATGAGAATATAAGCCAGGATTGGAGGGACCTGGAGGAGGGGGGTGAAAGAGAAGAACAAGAGAAGACAACGACAATGACACCACCAGCCCCCAGATGAAGAAAAACAATGGTTCCAGACTCTGAAGAGAGAAGAAAGGAGTCCGTTCCTGACCTCTAAGGAAGAAAGAAGAAAAGAAACATCCAGCAGCCGCCATCCAAGCAGGAAGAGAAGCTGAAGGACTCTGCAGAGACTGGGCCTCCGGTCCTGTCTCTGACATAGCCTGAAAGGCGCACCTGAGGCCCTGGGCCTGGTGTCTCAGAGACCTGTTTGTTGGTCTAACCCAACACCTCCCAAAGAGCTACCATCACCGATGCATTCTGGGTGAGGTGGCCACCACTTGAGGATGCAGTGAGCTCTCGTTTCCCCCGTTTGCAAAATAAACCCCATGTTTGCTGCTGTTGTTCCTGTGGCCTGAAGTCTCTTGCAATTGTGCGTGCGGGTGGAGACCCACAGACAATGACCTGTCCTGTCATCAGGCGCTGTCCTTTGTTGTTTGTGGCCTTTTGGGGCTTTTTGGTGACTCTTGCCTCAGAGCCTGGGCAGTTGTGCCCTGTCCGCCCCTATTTCATCATTACTTTTCCTATTTTCACTTCTTTTCTTTTTGGCTCTACCTTTTATATTACCTTCAGATTTCCATGTGAATCTTTAAGCTTAGTTACTCCATGTTAAGTTAAATGTTAAATCCATAAGATAAGCCTTTTCTTTTCACACTCATCATTTTAATTTCAGGATCATATTCATAATCTAAGACTGATCTTTTCCATGGCAACTTTACATGTATGTATGTATGTTCAATAGTCTCTTGATTTGCTTTTGGAATGCAAATTAAGATTTTGTTTCTTAAAACTTCTCTTACATTTTTTGAATACCTCTGGTTTTTATTTTTGGGGTTTTGGGCCATTTTTAATTTTGCTATTAAACAATACAAAAGACAACCAAGACATCCTTGGTTGTTGGTGTATAATTGGGATTGAAGGACCAGGTAGATTGCTAAGGGTTACTAGTGGCATCAATATTCCTGGGATGTGGACCTTTGTAAGTCAGTGATTGTTTTACCTGATCAGCTTCTCTTACTGATGCACAGATACTGTCATGGAAGAAGGCTGAGCACCCATACAAGGAGGAACTTATACTAAGACTCAAGAAATTGATCATATCCCTATCCTGCCATAAGAGTTTTATTTCCTTGTCTGTTCCTGCCTGAATTGAAATGACTTCAAATTCTGATCTGTTTCTCTCTCAGTGTCTTATATTTATTAACTCTAGGGCATAATCCTACCATCAGATAATTCCCATTCTTAGGGTGGAATTCTGTCACTTTTGACCTATACACACCATGTGAACAGAGCAGAAAAGAGAAGCGAGGCACCAAGTGACCAAGCTATCTTGAAATGACTTTCTTGAAATAATTTTCCTGAAGCTCACTGTAACCTGCTTCAGGTATTCACATTGATTTTAGGTTTGGAAATGATTTAGGATTGCCACGGTAAGACCACTCATGTCTCTTGGACTATGCTTTTCCTCTTTTCATTTCTCTACTAATTAGAGCCATTCAACTTTTATTTTTCAAAATTTTCTCAAATTGTTCTACTTAATGCTGCCTCTAAAAATATAATGGTTTCCTCATTTATTCTCTCTTTCTCTCCCTTCTCCTTTCCTCTCCTATCTTTCATTTCTTTTTCCTTTTCTTCTCTTCATTTTTGTTTCTTTATTTTTTCCATTTCATTATTACCTAACAGGGAGATGTGTTTGCACCAGTCCATATCTTCAACCATAAGCCAGACTATTTCTTTTTATAGATTGCTCTTAATGATGTAAATATATCTGCTTTGCATTTCTTTTAAACACCCAGGAATTTATACTAATATTTGGTTAGTTTTATACACACTGGGGTGGGTGGAACTCACTCATGTGATACCACATTTAGAGATTTCTTTTTAATGTCCCAGCATAAAAATGTATATATGGTTACAACCAAAAGGAACTATTTGCTTGCAATCTGCTCTTCTTGGCACCTGGTGTGCTCCATGAGATATAAGTATCTACTGAATCATGGAAAATGCAATTTGAAGTTACATAAGCAAATTAGTCATTGCATTCTGTATTATCAATGGTCTGAAGTGTTGTTAAAGTTCTGCCTATACAGAAAAAGAATAAGTCTACTTGTATGGCATTCTCCTGAATGCTATGAAACAAAGTCACCCTGAATGTTCACCTTATTTTTGGTACCCTAGCATCTTTAATCATATGAGGAATGCTAAATCATTGGATGAACTTTGTTAGCTCTGG
>PVIJ01014478.1:0-40522 GCA_004024925.1 Scalopus aquaticus | reverse complement strand
TGAGCCCCAATCCTCCCCCCTCTCTCGCTGGTTGATGCTCTTGTATTTGGTTCCCCTATATTCCTGTTATGAGTGAGAACATTCGATATTTTTCTTTTTCCTTTTGGCTTATTTCGCTGAGCATGATCCCTTCTAGTTCCATCCATGTTGCTGCAAATTGCATGTGTTTGTCTTTTTTGAATGCTGAATAGTATCACACCATGCACAAAAACCAACTCAAAATGGATAAAAGACATGAATGTAAGGCCTGAAACCATAAAATTTATAGAATATAGGCAAAACTCTACATGACATACATCTCAGCAAAATCTTTAAAGACACATCCCAAAAAGTGAAGGAAGTCAAGGAAAAGATAAACAGATGGGACTACATCAAACTAAAAAGTTTCTGTACAGCATAAAACACAATAATCAAAACAAACAGACACTCTACTAACTGGGAGAAAATCATTGCACACAACACAACTGATAAAGGACTGATAACTAAAATCTACAAGGAGCTCACACAACTCAACAGAAACAAAGTCAACAATCCAGTCAAAAAATGGGCAGAAGAGCTAAAAAGACACTTCTCCAAGGAAGAAGAGCAAATGGCCAACAGCCATATGAAAAAATGTTCAACATCACTTATGATCAGGGAAATGCAAATCAAAACCACAATGAGATATCACCTCCCGCCAGTGAGAATGGCACACATTAAAAAAAACAGGCAACAACAAATGCTGGCGAGGCTGTGGAGAAAAAGGAACTCTTCTATACTGCTGGTGGGAATGCAAACTGGTCCAAACACTGTGGAAAGCCATATGGCGTTTCCTCAAATTAACAAACGTGGAGCTACCATACGACCCAGCAATACCACTTTTGGGAATCTACCCAAAGGACAACAAAACACTTTCCTTGAGTGTTTTTGATCAATGGGAATACAAGATCCTTTCTCTCTGGATCCTAAGTTCACGTGTCCATGCGGCCAACTGAAGCCAGCTGGGGGCCTTCTGCACTGGGGCCGCAGAGCTGCGGTGAATGAGACTCTCCCGTCCGTGGGTACGAAACCCCATGTTAGTTCCCTGAAACTACCCTGCTTGAATGACTTCTTCCTGTTCTAAAAGCTTTTTCTTGCTTTCTGCCTTTTATGACCACACTCTAAAACCACTCTTATCTCTTCCTGTTCTCAAACTTCCTCATTCTTTCTGAATCCATGATTTTTCTACAAGTCCTTATTTTTTACAACTCTGACCTCGGATCATCACTTATTCCATCTGTCTTTTCTGGCCCTGCTTTTCATCAAAACTGCCAATCCAAGGACTCAACTCCCAGACTAATTTGCTATCTGCAGAATAAAAAATAAATGATCAGAAAACATTTGTACATCCATAGGTTCACAAATTTATTTTATTTATAACCTGCCTTCTTACAAAAGGAATTTAAACGTTTGCAAAGAGGCAGACAATATGGCAAGATAAACTAAAAATAAATTTCAAAAAAGGGGAAAAAGCAAAACAAGGCTAGGGAAGATGGTGCAGCCATGTGAGAGTGAGAATGTTTTGTGGGCCCTGGGAAGTCTACTCCTCTGCTGGCGGTGGCATTGCATTTCACCAACCAAGAAGGACAAGGTCAGCTACAAAATTCAGTATCCAGGAGACAAAAAAAAATCTAGATCTCTCTCAAAAGCTACAAATGTTTAAGATACCAAGAAAAGAGACAAATTCTGCTCTGAGTCTAGTGCTAGGACCTCCTAATAAAGCAGGTTCCCCATAGCATCTTAGACTCAACACTGATGAGCTTGTTAATTCTTTTTTTAATTTTTTTTTTATTTTTATGCATACAAGTCGGGGTGCAGGCCAGAGGCGTGGGGAGGTGAGAGGGTTCACCAGTGACAGAGTGGGGAGCAGAACAGGCAGATCGATGGAAATACAATGCTGAGGGGAGCAGTAGGCGAGGCAGGAGAGGCCTGCCGCGCCATGTGGGAATCTCTCCAGCCAGGTGTCGAACTCGCGTTGCTGCTGCCGACAGCTCCACAGCGCAGCACTTTAACCCGCTGCGCCACCAGGGAGGCCTGAGTGTGTTAAGGAATTTGGTAAACTTGAACTTAATAAGAATGATAAGGGGGTGTTCAAGTACGGGATGGGTGTTTGAACTTAGTAACTTGGCACTCTTTTTAACTTGAGTTTCTAGGGGTGCTGATGGTGAGAAAGCCAGCTAAGATGCAGGTTCTGCCCTCAAGAAACTTACACTCTTGGAGTGCAGCTGTCCTCAGATTTGAATGCCCAAGAGAGTCAGCAGGATACACACTGCTGATGTGGGTGCCCTAGGCAGGGTTCCAGGACGGCATTTTAAACACCTTCATAACTTTGATACAGAAGCTTCAGGTAAGAGCTGTGATGAGGGGGAGTCAGAGCTTAGGTTATCAGTCTGCATCAGAGCAAGACGAGGTATCCCACAAATGCTAAAAACCAAGCGTTACAGGAGTTTAAAGTGGTGGGGCAGTCACTTTTGGCAGGTATGTTAAGAGAAAGAGATACCGCTAGTACTGGGGCTGAGCTTGGAGACTTGAGTTAAGAACTGACACAGGCTGGGCGAGGGGCACTTTTACGCAGAGAAAGAGGCTAGGCTAAAGTTCTGAGTGGGGAAAGTACATTGCTTGTTTAAGGAAAGGCAAATAGACCAGATTGGATGGAGTAGAAGGTCCATGCAGAGGAAATAGCAGAGGATCAGGCCAGAAAGGTAGGTTGGGGACAAATTATGGAGGGCTTTGAATGCTAGACTGATAAGTGTGAGCTTTACTCAGTAGGTGGTGGGGAGCCATTGACGACTATAGCATCTCAGAATGATATGATCAAAGCAGTACTTGAGAAAGATTAATTTGGTGGTAGTATAGAGAACGGATTAGATTATAAGGAAACTGTACAGGGTTTGATACATAAAAGCCACCCTATAAATGCTTGTTGAATAAAATGTTTGAATAGTACAAAGAAGAGGATGTTTCAAAAGTATAGGTGCAGGATAATAAAGGTCAGAAGGGACTAAAAGTGAAAAGTAAAGAGAAAGGGCTGAGGACTGTGACCTGAATAAAGAAGACACTATTGCCTGATGACCTGCTGGCAGGGGGAAGGAAGAACACAAGTCACCTCTGGCTCTGAAGTTGGGGGCCTGAGTGCCTGGGAGAGCAGGGGGTCCCATCTCTGCACCAACACAGTCAGAGGGGCCGCTGGATATGGTGAGGAGAGATTCGTCTGAATCAGGGAACGAACTAGAACTTACAAGAGGGATCAGGGCTAATGATTCTGGTTTGAGCAGGGGGTTTTTGTAGGAATTAAAGTTGGAAGGAAGAATCTTGACTAGTGCCCACAGATCAGCATTGGGAGAACAAAAGCGAACCACCCTAGACGGTCATAAGATGTTCGTAGAATCTCAGAGACTAAGTTAGGACTGAGGCTGGGATTCAAGGGAGATAGCATTTTAAGAAGGAAGTCCCGAGAACAGTGCCCTAGGTTGCAGACGGGGGTGGCGGAGTGAGTGGGGACTTGGGGGGCGTGGAAGAGCCATGTGGAAGGTGGGGAGAGATATGAGAGCTGAAGGCACACAATGAAATTTAGCAGTTAGGTTGTCATGTTGGCCTTGCCAAGAATGGTTTAAATAAGCAATGTGGTTTTTGATTCCATTTTACAGGCCCCAGATTAGAAGACGGGTCCTCAAGCCACGTGCGCTCTTTTAGAACTGTGCTCTTCTCTTTCATCCTAACTCCTCCACCTGTTCTTTCCACTGCTGGCTCCTGGCTAAACCTACCTGCTCCCTCTTCCTACTCCATGGGGCACAAGAGGATACTCAAAAGGCGAACGTCTTTGGTAAGACCTCAACCACAAAATCCCATCACCGAAATAATCTAAGTGCACACTGCTCGGAATCAGTTTCTTCTCTCCTGCTGCCTGCTGTTCCTCTGGCTGATTCCTTTCTATTCACGCCTTCAACAGCTTGTTGTATGTTAGACAGTCAGCTCCACCATTCTCTTGTTATGTTTATCAGGACTCTTTGGTTGCAAGTAACAGAAATTCAATTTGAATTATCTTTTTTAATAAAGCGAATTTGCTGGCGTAAGTCACCAAAAAGTCCAGCTCTGAGGATGTCACCAGGAGAGTCCTCTCTCTGTCCACACCCTGCATGTCTCTGCTTGGCTTTATTATTTCCCTCTCCTGGGAGGTCTTCTGATGTCAAGGAAGATTTATATCTCTAGCCTCCCCACCACCACATTCAGACTAGAAAACATCCCAGGGGAGACTTCTGATGGGCCAGACGTGATACCACGCCCCTCCTTGAGCTGGCCGCTATACCCAAGGAGGAGGCGCACTGGCTGCATGTGGGTGGCCTGCTCCCTGCTGCTGGGGTGGGCAGCACTCCACCTGGTCCCCATGACTGGCCTGGTAGGGAAGGAGTTTCCCAAAGGAGAAATGCCAGTGGGTGATGGAGGCGGGGTCAGTTCAAAACAGTAAGTCCCAGGGATACTTTGACTTGTCGTACAGCTGTCATCCTATCCAGACTGAGCTTACACCGGTCACATTCCCATCGCTGACTGAACTCATGGGCTGTGCGCCAGAGAGGAAGCGCAATACCAAGCCCTTCCATTCGCCTCCTCTCGGACTTGCTTTGTGGTGGTCATTGCCTGCCTGGGCAGGTGTCTCAAGATTTCCAGAGGCCCTACGCTAGGTGGGAGGGGGAGCTCAGATTAGGGCAGTGGGGGACTGGTTGGCCCTGATTCCTGGTGAAGTGCCCCAAGGCAGAGGCCGAGCGGATCGCTCACTTGCTGCCTGAATCCTAGGAGGGTGTGGGCTTCCTGCCAGGCTGCTGCCTGGCCCTGTGACCTCAGGCCAGACATGCAGCTGCTCAGGGCTGCTTCCCTGCACGCTCCCCTCTGGCAAGCAGGAGAGTCACATGATTGAGTTGGCAGAAGCTATACCTTTCTAGGGGGGGAGTTAACCTGGAGTTCGGTGCTACAGAAAATGGCTCTCAGTCCACAATGTACCCCAGGGGTTCCTGGACCTGGGCACCCCAACCTTTTTGGCAGAAGCAGGTCTCTGAAGATCTTGACTTAAGATTTTTTGCATTCAACCTGCTGACCCATAGGGTTCTTGCGACTGAGCTGGGGCACGGATGGCCATTGCTAGGCTAATGGTTGAGAGATGGTAGTTTTCAAGGTCTTAAAAACATTTACTTTCAGGGGGTCTTTCTGGTGGTGTAGAGGTTCCAGTCTCAGCACTATCATGCTATCACCACTGCGTTCCATCTCAGGCCAGGGAGCTGACCCACATATGGCGCAGCAGACCTCTCCTGCCTCGCCCGCTGCTCCCCACAGCAGTGTATTTCAGTGGATCTGCCTGTTCTGCTCCCCACTCTGTCTCTGGTGACCGCCCCCATCTCTGGCCTACACCACAGTTCTTCTCTGCATAAATAAATCTTTAAAAAAAATTTACTTCTAGAGTTGGGGTTTCTGGTGCCACAGAGTCTGGGTGAGGTACGGGGGTTTGGGTGGTTGATGGGTTTTTATACTCCTTTTCCCCCAGTTCCCTCTTTTCTGACTTCAGTGCCAGGCATGTTTCTCCTGTGGAGTGTACAGACCACGGAAGAGCCAGACGGCCTGGCAGGGAGGCAGGTAAGACAGGTGGGAAGACAGCCAAGCCAGAGGGTTTCCCTGCAAATCTAGCAGAGTTCCGTGTGTTCACGCGCTGCCCGTTCAAGCCCTGGAGCACGGTTCTCAGACTTCAGTGTGCTTCTCCAACCCCCCAGAGTGGTAGAAAGAAACGCATCTTCCAGGGAAGCACCTCCCAAGGACAGGGTCGGTAGGTCCGAGGAGGAACTGCAGGGGCCTGCATTTGCAAGCAGCACCCACGACGGTCCTGCTATCACAAGGACCAGGTTCTGTGCGAGGCAAGAGAGTGGAACTCTGGGCCCTTCACCTGCGTTTAATCCCAACAACTTAACTTTCAGCTGCTTTGTCCATTGAGGCTCCAGACGAGAGTGCATTAGAACTAGGATTTCATGATCTCAAAGTGATTTGAAAATCGCCCAACAAAAGCAATCTAATCACTGGCAAATTTCGAGTCCAGGCTTCTGAGCTTCCCCTTTGAGCTGCCCAAGAGCCAGCGCCTCTCAGTGATAGGGAGGGAGGGAAGGGCACCAGAGCTGGTGCAGGGATCTGTACACACAGTGTGGGCTGCACCTGCGCGCTGTGTGACTGACGATCTGTTTTAACTACACTAAAATTTTTGCTTTGAACTGAGATTCCAACCCCGATGGTGCCCGGAGTGCCAGGCATTGGCACCATCAGATGTACCAGGGTCAAGATAACCGAGAAGCTGATACCAAGTTCTGAGGCCGAATGTGACAAATACCAGGAGCATCCACTGCGACAGGCTGTCCCGGTGGGCTGTCTGCTTATGACTGTCTTTGTTTAACTCGTTATAAAAAGGCCAGCTTGAGATGAGCTGGCAGAACATTCTCTCACACCAGTGGCCATGGGAGAGCTGTCTCGTCAGGGTACTATGCCCTCTGTTGGCTTTTTGGTAAGAGACAGGCAGTGGAAGCCAGGCCTATTCCCAGTGACAAACGTGGCTTTGATCAAGGCAACGGATCTCCAAACTATGTTTCCCACATCCCCATGGCACCCATTCATAAAGACCCTTCTTGGACTATCTCAGAAAGCCAGGGTCCCTGTGTGCTGGGTAGGGGGGCTGTGGAGGAAGCAGGACTGGAAGGGCAGCCTACTTCTCAACATGTTACCTTTTTGTGACATCTGTCAAGGTGTCACCCTGGTATGTGGAGGTCGAGAGGAAACAGAGGAAGCGAAGGGAGCTAAGAAATCAAACAGCAGCAGGATGACCCCTCCCTCCCCCACAGGCCGGCCAGCACTCGCTCCTGTGCTAGGACCTCACAATGACCCCTACAGGGCGAGTCAAGTGCTTGGTCAGCTTGCCCATCCAAGAAGGTAGACCAGATGGCGCCCCCTTGGGTTTTATAGCACCCAATTTCTACCAGGCTCGGGCATTACTTTTTAGCAGCAGGAAGAAGAGAGGCTGGGCAGCCCCGGTGAGCCAGGTGGAGGTCCCATGCAGTCCCGGAGCTGGGGCGGCTGGGCCTCTCCGATTCCGCTCTCCTATGTCGAGGGAGGAGGCTTGAGGGGGCAGCTGCGGCCACACAGCTCTGTCATCCCGAGAGCTGTCAGCCAGGCCAGAGCGGGCGTTCATTTTCAGAATAAATAATCAACTCAAAAAATGGACCAAATTCATTTTCAAATTGCCTTGTCAGATACATGTTCGCCTAGGACAAGCCAGTTGAATAAAATTTCTCTTGGGTAGCAAGGTGAGTGGTCTGTCTCATTCCCTTAGGGACATCTTGTAAATAAGGGCCATTCTGGAGGCCGGAAGCGGAGGATTCCCCAGAACAGATTGAATTCTGGCTTTGTCTTAATGAACGTCAATATTTATTACCAAAGGTGGTGTGCTCCTTGGAGTGATAGAGCTTTTCCCCGCTCAGCACTCGCCTGCTGCCTTCCCAGGTACCAAGTGCCTTGTAATTGCCGCTCATAGAGGCAGCAGACAACAGTGCCAAGGAAACTCACTCCTGGCTGTAAATCTTCATAATCAAAACCAGCAGAGCTCTGCTTGCAGTTTGGACAGTGCGGCCCTGATGGCAGGGCCCACCCAGATTTTCTGGTTTTCCTCCTCTGGCAGGGAGACACCCAAACTCCCTGGGGTGGGGCAGGTGTTCCATGGGGCCTGGGGCTGGAGCCACCAGGCAGCGAGCATTGACAGGGCTGAGAAGGGACAGAACCCATAGCCCCCACCCAACCCGGACTGAGAGCCAGCCCGCGCACTGCTTCGGCACAGCCCACTGAGGGAGGCCCACCCAACGCTCTCCCCATACAGATGGGTTTTTATAGAGGTCGCACGGTCCCCAGGCCTGTACCCTAACATTTGGCCACACCATCTCCTGAGGATTAAGTGGTGCGAGCAAAGGGACTCTGGGAGCTTGCTGCTGGCTGCAAGTGACTCCCGTTGGAGATTTCCTCAATTCTCGGTAAGTCTGGGGTCCTAACTCGGAGAGGCCTGACTTCCTGGGGACTTGCTCAAACAGGCTGCTTTTACTTTGCTGATGGATGTCTACAACCTGCCCTGGCCTTTCCTGGGGAAATCTCTGGAAACCAATTCAAAACTCTGCTCCTCAGCCAAAACATTCTCAGGGACAGCCATGCCAGCTGGAGAATATGTACCTGGAAATAGAGATTAGCTTCAGCTCTTCCTCCAGTAAATACTTCATTTGTTTCTAGAAGGACCTTCACCGTACAAAAGGGAGAGTGGTGCACGTCTCCAAGAAGGGGGTTGGGGGGGGCACAGGACAACCTGGACCGCCCAAACTCAGGACGATAGGTTGGGCCAAGTGCAGTTTCCGATGCTGCTTCCTTTCCTCTGCCAACTTGCTAAGGACAGAAATGGCCCCGGGGCAAGACACAAAATGGGTTTCAGAGAGTGATGTCATGTGGTTCCCAGACACCAGATCACTCTGCAGAAACTGCCTGGCTGCTGTTATGGGGGTTGTGTTGGAGAGAATTATAACTTTTGACAATGGACATCTCATCTTGCACAGATGCGTCCTTTATGGAATCTGCCAGCAAGATTACAGAGGCATCACAGTGTAATGGGAAGAGGAGTCAATAATTCTGGGGTTATTGATTGTAACCAGACCCATTCTTCTTTTTTAATTTATATTTTATCCACTTTTTTCAACCTTTTTTTTTTTAAATCCATCCTCACAAAAGCACCTGCTGGACCAAATGCTGTTGATTACATTTTTTAAGATGATAGGAGTAATTTGCTGCCTTTAGCAGAGTTGGGGGAAAGGCAGCACAGCAGAGGGAAATGCATGCAGGGGGCAGGGGAGGAGAGAGGTTCGGAGGAGGAAGGCGACATGGGCAGGGGCAGTCTCAGAGCCATGCAGGAAGCGATGGAGAGGACACCCGTGGCTGACCCTGTGTTCTCAGAGGCCAACATCTGATGAAGATTCTATTGGGATCAGATGCCCCCAACTTTGCAGCCCGGCAGTCATCCGGGCATCCTGGAGGACGTCTCTCCCCTCCCAGGGTCGCTTTCTCTGGGGGGCCGTGGGGACACTGGATGGGTGAGGGCAGGTGGAATGTGCACACAGAAGGGATAGTGGGAGTATGGACATGCCCTTACGTGTGGGCCCCGGTGTCTGTTTATTGCACAGTGTTTATCTATTGGGAGCAGCAGATAACTTGACATGTTTCTAACTGCTGGATTGGACTGTAGTAGAGAGTAATAGCTTGTAAGCTCTTAAAAATTGATTATATTCTTGATGACCCCAGTATCCTTTGTCTCTAACCCACTAAGCAGTCCAGTAGGCAATTGCTGACGAATCCTCCATGAGTTAATCACGTGAACATTCTCCGCTTGGGAAGAGGTGACTTCGAGCCACCAAAACAGGCACATCGTGGGTTTCCGAGTCCATTTCTAAATGGCCCTATGACGGCACTGCCACTTATTTCTCTTTCAGTTGATGAGAAACCCACCCCTGTTTTCACTGATCATCGACCAGACTACAGAATGCTCCTGTTCAGAAGGGGCTTCGCGATTGCCCAGGACAACCTTTTATTTTCCAGGAGAGGAAGCTGGATTGTGGGGAGATTAAAATGACCCGCCCCTAGGCTGACCGCTGGTTTGGATTAAACTCAGGAGCATGGGGTGCACCTGCTCAAGCCAAACCTGTCTCTTGTCTTCCTCTTCCTCACTGTTCTATTTTTTTTTTCATGCGGAATGGCGGGGGAGATGAGCGGGTCTCTTTCCACCTTCCCCCACTTGCCCAACTGAGTTCTGGAAGCACAGTCACCTCTCCCCCATTTGCTTCCACTTGGTTCTGAAAGCAGCCAGAGCCCCCACGCCACCCCTTAGACCTTGCTGACCCTTTCTCCCCCTCTCTGTTAACCTCAGAGACCTCCCTTCGTCTACTGAGATCTGATAGATTTTATATGTATTTTTCTTTGTCAAATTGTCCACTATGTAACTGTCCAATATTTGTCCTTGTCATTCTGATTTGCTTTATTGCACTCAATTCCCTTGAACTCCTTCCATTTTGTTGTAAATAGTAACATTTCCTCTTTCCAATGGAACAACATCGCGCTGTATGGATCTTCTTAATCCAGTTCTCTGGGGGTGGGGCACTTAGGGGGTGTCCATGGCCCAGCTATTGTAAATAATGCTGCAATGAACAATGTAGAGCAGATCATTTATTGAGTGGATGGCTTCATATTCTTCTGAGAGATCGCTGGGTCATTCGGCATTTCCATTTTTAGTTTTCTTTCAGGTAAATCCAGATTGCGCTCCATGGCTACACCGTCTCACCACTGTCTCCTTTCTTCACTCCATCCTCTCGGAGCTGACCCTCCTCACCGAGATGAAGGTCCTGGTCTCTGCAGCAGAAGACATATCTGAAATCAAGCTCTCCCAGCAGATAGCTCTGTGATCTCAGGTCAGTCACTGATTTCTCCAAATCTCAGTTCGTTTATTGCAAAGTTATTTATTGTAAAGCAAGGGTGAAGATGTCTTACTGCGGTGTTCTGAGGACAAACCCTGATCGTTCGAGTGATTACCTAGCACAAATTGGGAAATATCACATACATGTAAGAGATTTTAAAAAAACTGTTATTTTAAATAGGTTTAGATTTATAGAAATAGTTTAAAGAATTCTCAAATAACTTGCATCTAGTCCCTTCTGTTATTAACATCTTACATTCGTATGGTACATTTGTTCCAATTATGGACAATATTGATCAATGATTAAGACCATAGTTTATTTCGATTTCCTTAGCTTTTACTCAATGTCCTTATTCTGTGCCAGAACCCATCTAGGAGACACATTACAGGTAAGTATTCTGTTCCCTTAGTGTCTTTTGGTTGTGACCTTTCATCATACTGTCCTTGTTTGTGATGACCTTGACAGTTTTGAGTGGAGTCTTTTGTAGAATGGTCCTCCTGTATCATTTGGCTGATGTTTTCCTCATGATTAGAGCAGAATTCTGAATTTGGGGGAGGAAGACCACAGCATAAAGTGCAGTTTTCATCACATCATATCAAGGGTGATTCAAGTGTGAGACATATTACAAGGGTTGATGTCATTTTAGACTTGCCTCTGTCATTCAGAAAGGCCAAGGACCCCTGTTTTGGAACCAACACCCATATGCCTGGGTCACATGGGCGCCTCCCTGGCTCTGGAATAAGAGTCCTGGTTCTGTTTTCCTTGAAATATAAGAGGCTCTTTCCCTCCAGTCCACTGAGTCTGCCTTTCTGGTCACCTGGGCCTGACACTAATGAGCTGTTAATAACACGACCATTACCGATGCAAATGAGGGAGCTGGGCTGGGGCGGGAGGTAACTTCAGTGACAGCGGGCTCCCTTCGAGTGCTAAGTAATAAATCATGTTGCTCTGGCTATTAACCATCTGAACTGAGGTGCCCCAAGAACTGACCCCCTCGGGCCCCTGGGTTCCTGGCTTATTTACATTAGCAGCCATTTCCCAGGAGACTCTGGGCATGTGGGGTGTTCATTCACCTCTATATTACGGGAATAATGTAGTGTCAGGGGCCACAGAGAAAACACATTCTCTCTATTTGACTGTTGACTCCTGTGCATTTTTGAGATGGTCACTTACCCACTCTGAGCTTCTGCTGGCTTTTTAAAGAAAATTTTCTTAAGCTAGTCAGAGCTAATCACTCTTGCTTGCAAAGCGGGAATTTTCATATTTGGTAAAATTTCCCACTAACGTAATTGCCCCAAATTGCCCTCATCCACTATTTTCCTTCTGGAACAAGAACTTCAGACATTTCTCTGGTTTCTGGTCCTCTAGCCTTCCTGACCCACTACTGTCCTACTGCTCCTGATCTCGCAGAGAACACTGCCTGTCTGGTCTTAATGTTTCAGCTGGAGGTTTCTGACAGTGATAACCACAAGGAAGAGGGACACCCATACCCACCTTGACTCCTAAAAGGTGGGGTTTAGAGCTTCCTAATTCTCATCAGCCCAACTAATGTCAGACCTTTCAGATATTGACATTGATATTCAGACAATGACCTTTCAGAACCGTTTACTAAAGTCTCGAATGTTGCAGAAGTTTTCGCTTCTAGCACTGGTTATCCTCGGCCTTCACGGGCAGGCACAAAGTCCAGAGCCCCCTACTGGGCTGGATGCCTGTCTGCCTCTGCTGTGCTTTCACGTGGAAGGCACAACGTCTCCTCCAGCTCTGAAAATTGATTCTGCTTCCTTAGATGGGAAGGCAGGTATTTTCTCTTCTACTCCAATTTTTTTTGGTTCTCAAGATTAACCTTGCCCTTGGATGTTAATATTAATCCTAATGTTAATCCTCATTGATACAATATTAAATAGGACTTTGAAGGCTCAATTTGAAGCATCAACATTTGGGCGACCTTGTGGCCCAGGTAGGTCTTCTACAAGAATTTGAGCGTGTCCTTAATCTCAGGTTTGCATTAGTAAAATGTTTCTTTTGATCATTATTCCCAAACAAAGGAGTAACTTCTTGCAAGTTAAATTTCATTCCTCAATTGATTCCCATTGATGCGATTGACTATTTGGTAGAGCTAGAGGATGGTAGAGGAATGAATTCTAGTTCTTTCTCTATCACAAATCAGTCATATTAGCTTAAGCAGTCATTTAATCTTTCTGGAGACTTTCTTTTATCTGTAAAAAGGACTCTGCTAGGTCTAAGGTTCTCTGCTTAGCTAAGAGTTCATAGACAGGACGTGACCGTGACAGTGATACCAGGAACAAGAAATCCTAGCTGCCTTATTCCAACCTATAATGCAGTAGGAATCAAAAGCCTCTGGTTCCAGTTGTTCTGCTGATGCCTGTGGGTTACAAGTCTGAGTGAGACTGACACGCACCGCTCATCGTAATGTTTGTGCAGCACAGGACCTGCGCTGCTGCGGGGAGGTGCTGCTGTTTGTCCTGTCTCTGAATCATCACTCTTCAGGAAGGGTTTGTCTGCTTTGCAAAAAAAGGCTGTTGTGGCAGATCTGGCCTCTTTGTGCTAACATCTACCAGAGGGAAGCTCCCCAGCCCCTCCAGCACCCCCAGTTCTGTTTGGATTGTTCTTTGACGAATTTCCATGTCACATACGGATTCTCTTGCTCCTCGGTTTGTTGGTCTGTTCATGCCCTCCCCCCAACTGTCCCTAGGCCCTGGAAGATGGGCTGTTTCCTTTTTGTCCTTTCTCCACTCTCCAAAACTCTCCAGACACCGTTGTCTGGCTCATGGGGCCATTCCAGTCAACCCAGTATCTGTTTACCTGCCGACCTGCTTTCCTAGCTGGCACTTCTGATCACCCCCCATGTTGTCCCCTAGGCAGCAACTCCCACCCTGGAGGGGGCAGGGTCAGCTGTCAGAGCTGGCACAAATGGGTGTCCAGGATGAGTGACTGTCACCCTGAGGCTTGCCTCCCAGTACGTGGTCTTGGCAGCCCCCGGAGCATGCTGGGCAGGCAGGCTGCCCCGCAGGGCCCCCTCCCACCAGCTCTGAGACTGTTTGTGTGTGCATGTTATGTGATGCCAGACCAGGCGACTGAAGGGAGTGACTAGGCCCCTCAGTGTGCTTGCTGCAGCTTGTCAGGGGCACTGACATCCACCTGGTACCTATCCAAGGCATTAAAAGGAAACAGGTAGTAAGGCCTCCCTGGTGGCGCGGCGGTTAAGCGCTGTGCTGTGGAGCTGTCGGCAGCAGCAACGCGAGTTTGACACCCAGCGGGGGAGATTCCCACACGGCTCGGCAGACCTCTCCTGCTTCGCCCGCTGCTTCCCTCAGCAGTGTGTTTCCGTCGATCTGCCTGTTCTGCTCCCCACTCTGTCTCTGGTGAATCCTCTTGCCACCCCACGTCTATGGCCTATACCCCAGCTTGTATACATAAATAAATAAATCTTTTAAAAAATAAAAAGAAACAGGTAGTAGAGACACAGGAGGAAATAAATAGGCATTTAAAGGACACACTGACTATTTCCTCTTGTTCTCCAGCTGCTAGATTTTCATAAGGAAGTAGGAGGGGTAGATGTCGAAATCCTCTTACAAGATTTCTCCTCTCACATTCCCTCTCTCTGTGGGGTGCCTCCACTCACCCAAGTTATTACGAGAAACCCCATGTTTGTCGCAACCACCCCCACGGCCTTCCCTTACTCTTCCAGTAGTTGATGGTTTGCTAAATCTTGTTTATCATCTTCACATTATTCTTAGAGGGTTGTGGTTATAATTTTTCTTTTATAGATAAGGAATGGAGCTCAGAGATACAGAAACCTTGCTGGGGCCAGAGAATTGGCTGGTGGGAGAACAATGTTCTAACTTGGCCTTAACCTCACTCCACAGTGCGTGATGATTCACCAACCCACCAACCTTCCGTGTGTCCCTAAGCCAGGGCTGGTGCAGCTGCTGGAGAGCGAGCCACGGTATTTACTCAGGGACCCTGGGGTCCAGTGATGGGGGGAATTATGATAAAGAAAAAGCAACCCTCAGCCTCCAGTGGGGAACCTGCATGGCTCTGCGAGAGCACAGAGAAGAGAGGCAGTGAACTCCTAGAAAGGACTCGGGAAAAACCTGGGGAGGTGACTTTTGCCCTGCGTCTCAAAGGTTGGTGGAAGTGCTGGTTAGACTGAAAGGGAAGGGTTCTGGAAGAGAAAGGAACATGAATGGGGCCATGGGGTAAGCAGGAGCCCACGAGGAGAGCGGCAAGCGACTCTGTCTGGTGATGGCACGTGGGTCAGGGCTGGGGAGAACTCACACCAGCCGAGGGGTGCCAGTGTCTTCCTAAAGCAAGAGAGGCCACTGAAGTGTGAGCAGGCAAGAGCCCAATCGTGGAGAGCCCTCCAAAAACAACTGGCAGGAGTGTGGAAAAGGGTGTGGATGCTTGTGTGTGCGAATGAGGGTGTTTGTGTTTAGGAAACACTAAAGTCGTGGAGCCCCACTGAGACCTATTTTCCAATAGATTAGAGGGAAAGTGAAAAGGATGCAGGTATCAGCAGACGGGTTGGCAAGGAGGGGGTAGATGGGACAGGTAATTGTGTTAGACAGTAGACCAGAGTCAGAGATGGATTAACTGGTGGGGAGAGGCTAGGAAAAGGGAGGTGATTGGGACAACAGTGAAGTTTCTAGTAAAATAACTCGGGTGAGTGATGGTACCATTAGTTCAGATAAGCAATGTGAGAGGATAATGAGGTCACTTGGGGACATATTGGTGGGGAGCGGCACTCTGGGCCTGGGGGACTGAGCTGCTTTTTCTGAGCATAATGAGGGGGAAGGATGTAGTTGGAGCAGTGGTCAAAAGAGAAAGGGGGTATCCCAGGGCACGGTCAGGACCCCTGCTAATATTCCTGGCCAGGTTTAGGTTGGAGAAGCCCCAGCGCCATCTGCAAGGCTAGTTTGTATCCCCACTTCTCAGGTCACGCTAGGGCCCCTCTGCTTGTCGTGAGTCAGGCCCTGGCAGTCTCAATGGTGCCGGCGATTTATCAGTGAGTGGAAAAAGATAATTGACCATCATCTCACCTCTCCTCGTCTAGCTTTGGCTGATAGAGAGAAATTTAACTGCTTCATCCCACTATAATTTCATGTAATTCTCCCCTTTTTTCTCCCTAGTTTTTACTTGGGAGTTTACACAAGTGATTGATGATTTGCTATCAAATATATAAAAAGCTAAAATATCATTGGACAGCTTAACAGTCTTTAAAATATAATGGTCTCTCTGGCTGGACATCCGCAGTAGCTGGAACATCCCAGAAGGTCAAGCTTTAATGAACTGTGAGAATTAGAGAAGGAAAGTGAAAGTGATCAATGTGCAGAGCTGGCTCCATAGTCGGCTGACCTTGGGGGAAGAGGGACCTCATTATTTATGGAACCTCTCTTGGGACACACGGAACTGTCAGAAGCCCCTGGGGAGGGTGGTGGGTTGGGATCTTAGGGTCCTGGGTCGTGAGGCTGTTTGCTCTAAGCCTGGTTCTTATTTACACTTCACGACCACCCAGCCTCTGAAGTCCCAGCCCCCTTAGTATGAGTTCCTGCAACCTTCTGTCTGACCCTGCCCACAGGGCTTAGCCGCCCCTTTCACCATCATTTTTGTTCCCTAAACTGCTTGTTCCCTGACTTGCTTGCCATACCTTGTGGAGACTTCTTTGATAGTCTTTTTTGCATATAAATCTCTCAGTTTATCAGTGTGATGTGATAGGTGCTGGGGGGGAGTTACCTTCTGGAAGTTGCCAAACATTCTTCCAGGTACTAACTGGTACATGATCTCACTTGATTCTTTCACCTGCCCTTGAGGTAGTTTGTACAGTGCTCACTGACAGCCGAGAAACCTGGCTCAGAAGATGGGGTGTGTAGCTGCTACCATGACCCCCAGGGACCCCCACCTCCTGGTATTCATGGCCCTGTGTCATCTCCTCCCCCAGAGTGCAGGCTGGATGTAGTGACAAGCCTCTAACCAATAGAATATGGCAAAGGTAATGGGATGCCACTTCTGAGCTAAGTTCTAAGAAGATAAGCTGACTCATCCTGCCAGAAGCCTGCTACCCAGCTGCATTATGGGAAGGGCTACAAAGCAAGGGACCAGGGAGGCCACCAGCCAACAGCTCGGGAGGAACTGTGGCATCCCAACAGGCCTGGGCATCTTTCCTCCTGGTGGAGACTTCAGAGGGCTGCAGCCCCAACGATACCAAGGATGCACCCGGAAACTCAACACAGGACCCTGCTAAGCTGCACCTGTCTTCCTGACCCACTGCTGTAGTGAGCCACATGTTCTGGAGTACTGTGTTATACAACAATAGATAAAATAATACAGAATGGCCAAATAAGTGGCGTAGAGCAGATAGTTCAAGTGGCGTAGAGCAGATAGTTAATGAGTGACCGGGCAGGCTCAAACTTGGGGCTGCTTACTCTTTTTTTTTTTAAGAGTTTTTTAAAAAAATTATTTATTTTTGTGTAGAAGAACTGGGGTACGGGCCAGAGGTTTGTGTGTGGGGGGATGAGAGGCTTCACTAGAGACAGAGTGGGGAGCAGAACAGGCAGATCCACTGAAAAACACTGCTGAGGGGAGCAGCAGACGAGACAGGAGAGGTCTGCTGTGCCATGTGGGAAGCTCCCTGGCTAGGGATTGAACTCAGGCCATAGCGGTGATAGTGCTGAGACTTAACCCCTAGGCCACCAAGGAGGCCCAGGACTGCTTACTCTAAAGTGTGATCTTTTTTTGGAGGCTACATTGGTTTAAAAAATAAATAAAAGGATTGCCATGTGCCTGAAGCTCCAGGAAGAGTTCTAGAATAGGGAGGTACAGAAGTCTGCTGGGAGGTACACCCTGAGCTATGCAGAGGGCCAGGCTCTGAGGGCAAAGCCATGAATCTGTCCTCCCCTGCTGGTGGGGCTCCCGGTGAAGCAACCATGTGATCGCCCCCCCCACCGAAAGCTCTTTCCCATTAGACAGATTGCACTTAGGAACATCTGCCCAGAAACACTCCAGTTGATTTAAGAATCTTTGCTTTTAATTTTTGGTAGCTTTCAGCGGGAAAGAGAAAAATAAGGTTAGTTTCCTGAAGTGTAATTGTTTCGGGCAGTTATTTATTAATGAAAAGCAACAACATGTCCACAAGCCCCGGGTTTAGCTGTAGAACTAATGTTAGCCAGGCGCGGGCTACAGGAAAGGTAAGCCTGCTGTCAGTCTGCATTTGTCTGTCTCCATGATTGCCCATTAATCACTTGTGTCTGGGGGACAGTCTTGGCTTCCTCCCCACCAGGGTTGCTGAGCTCCAAGGGGATTGGAACACCCTTTCTGACAAGGCCCTCCTTCCTAAGTTTTACGGCCCTTGGTGCTTTCTCCAAGATTCCAAAGCCTTGCTCTTTGCCTGCATGGCAGGATGGTGAAGGGTAAGGCACGCAGACAGCTTCCTTGGTTGAAGATGCAGAGTGTAGAATTTTGATCTGAGTTGTCATTGACTTATGTGAATTAATTGCATTTGGAGCCAATGAGATGATGGGAATTTTCTTTGTCTCCTTATGTATAAGATGGGACTTAGAGTACAGACCTCACAGGATTGATAGAAGAATCATGGAAACATGCAATAGTGTGTGTGCATGTGTGTGTGTGTGTGTCCGGTTCTGTGAGTGGTCAAGTTGCAGTTATACTGATGGAGGGGACCCACAGGAATGAAGTGGTTTATCTGAAGAACCCACTTGACTAGAAATTAGAAAGGGGTGTGTCGTGATGCTTTCACCAAAATATTTTTTTCAACAAAATTCCTGCCTAATAGTGCTTTAAACTCATGAAGCCATTAATCACCCCTTAACTGGTGTGTGTGTGTGTGTGTGGGGGGGGTCTGCTCTGTGTTGCTGCCAAGGAGGCACTCTTAGTCTATTGGCTTTTTGTCCTCCTGCTCAGCACTGCATTATCATAAAATGGCTAACAGCTCCTCCCTCAAAGCAGGAGAAGAAAGAAGGGAAATCAGAAGCTATCTAAGTTCATTTTTATCTGGAAAGCAAAAAAAAATTTCCCAGAAGCATTTGTCCAGAATTGGTCACACGACTTCTCATATTCCTTCCTCTCACAAGGAACCTGAGAAATAAATATATGGCCTTCCTTCCCCGCCCCCCTCAGCATCATCAATAGCAGGACAAGAGGGGAAAAGGAGCTAGAAGTGGCTGTTATGTTAGCTAATCAACAGGGCCTTCCCCAGTGCCTCAGAAGCCATGATGACACCGAAAGGGACATTAGATGTGATTCAACCCCATCCTAAGAGATAAGGCCCAGAGGGTATTGCTTGTCCAAAGTCACACATTAAGTGTCAGTGCTACTGTGTACTTCGACAGGTCCACTGTGGATTATTTCCATGTTTCAAATGGATTACATAGCATTTAAGGAGACCCTTTTTGTATAAAATGCCTGGAAATCATTCAACTCATATTTGGAGTGTCTCTCTACATAGCTCTCTGACTTTTTAGTTTATAGAGGTAAATTAAGTTATATACGTAAGAAGGGGAAATACAGGGTATTGGTTGATTAGCGTTGTCTGTTCTTTGTGGCCAGGAAGGCTTAGGGAGAACAGGTTTACCGGAGCCCTCAAACCCACATCACTACACAGTCTTGGAACATTGGCATGATGTGATAGAACTGAGGGGGCTGAGAGGGCTGAGGGAGGGTTATTTAGAACCAGCAACAAATATTTGGTGCATACCTACACTTTGCCCAACACCGAGTCAGGTTCTATGGTGATAGGAAGGAAGTGCAATTCAATTCAACTCAATATGACCCAACAAACATGCACTGAGTATGCTTCTCCCAGGCATGGTAAATATGTAAAGATAAATAAATGATGCTTTGCTTCCACGTGCTCACAAATAGAATGGAAAACAACATGAACTTCTCACCGAAACACCACGAAACACTTGCTGTGAGACAGGCAGGAGCCAAAGACAACAGGAACTTGATGGGCACAACCAGAAGGTCACTTTTTGACCATCAACCCAGAGACCAACAGATTATAGGGAGATTTACACTGTGACGCTGTAAAACGCTCTAGGATGAAGACACGGGTGGTCTAAATGATCCGGGGTGGTAAGCACAGCAGTTCAGGGAATATGGAAATTAAGAGGAATAAAGTCAACCAGGACCGGTTTTCTTGAGGTTATGGATCTTGTGCTAGGATTTGGACGATGGAGGAACACAGGAAGGGGTAAGATAATGGGTGGGAACTGAGCCAAGATCAGGAGATGGGATCATGTGTGATGTTTTGGGAAGTCTGGTTTAGTCGCCGGAGAGTCCGTGAACAGCCTCTCTCTAGTTCTCATCCAGCTCCCAGTCACTAACTTCCAAAGGGTCTTTTTTTTTTTTCATTGAAAAAAAAACATTGCATTTGGACATTATATAAGTTCTAGGTGTTCATCATTGAGAACGAACATAGGCATAAACTACATTAAATTCATTGCTAAAAGTCCAGTTCTACCCTTCACCATAATAAGGGTTGTCTTATAAGGCTCGAAGCAGAGCTTTTCCTCCTGACCTCTGAGTAAGGGAGCCCATCCTTTGAGTTCATTCCTAAGAGAGAAACCGATGGTCCGGACGCCCCCAGCAAGCAGCTCAAGTCGTAGGGTGCCCGGTGGCCCACTTCAAGCCTGGTCTCAAATCTGGAAAGCATGTAAAAGACTGATTCCTACCTGTGACCCTCACCTCCAGAAGGACAGATTAAACAACAGAAAGCTGAGATTCTGACAAATACTGGGAAGGGGCCTTTGTCATTCAATTGGGGAATCTACTGCTAAAGAATTACTCACAATTCGATGTTGTTGTCCTTTTCCATGTTATCTCTAGATTTCTCTTAGTATGTCAAGATACTGAATGCTCATGAAATGTTCCAGATAAAGATGCAAGGTGCTGAAGAGTTAATAGCACGTACTGAATGCTTACTAAGTGTCAGTACTGTTCTAAATGCTACATGTGCGTAACTCACTTAACAGGGAGAAGCCTGTTCTCCTGATGCTTGACTGCTGAACCAGCAGAAGAATCATGGACTGGCACAATGCAAGGAGCTATCTGTACAAACCCAGCTCTGAACAATGGTTGGGAAGAGACATGGCCATTGGGCCCATTTTGATGACTTACTCTATTCTGCCCAAAGTCCTATTCCTACCCCTGTAAGCATTTGAGCGCTCTTACACAGTAACCAAAGCTTCCCTGTCCCCATGGCCCCATGCAGCCTGCGGCCTGCCCAACCACAACTCACACCCATTTCCTGCAAGTTCTTCTCACGCAAGAGGCTCTGTTGAATTTCTGAGCAGAGCTGTCATTGGGCCAAGGTCTGGCATCTTCAAGAAAGGCAGGGGGGGAGCGCTCGAGAATAATGCCGCTTGTCATGATGGCATGTTGGAGAAATGATAACCTCACTCTGCCTAAAGAGAAACCTCTGCGTGTCACCACGAATCATGCAAAACAGACTCTTAAAATGAAATTAGGCGGAAGAAGGACCAATCAAAGTTGGAGTCTCGATTGCTCTATGACTTCATTGAAAGTTCCAGTGCCAGCAGGAAGAAAGAAGAAATCAATACTGCATTTTCTTCATCATCAGTTTTGCTTTTTGCTAAATGAAAATGCTTTCATTCTTTTCCTGTTTCCTCCCCAACCAAAGATCTCCCCCCACTTTACCCCCCACCTCCACATTATGTCAGATGGACAAACAGGGAGCTCCGTGGAGGACAGAGTGGTAAGCGGGCCTCTCGGTACTATGCACTGGAAAATAGAGTAGAAGATATCATCTCAATTCACTGAAGATTTGTGAGCACAACAGTCCTCGCTCGCCAGGCTTTCCTGCAGCTGCAGCAGGCCCTGCTGAGAGCTGCTATTGGCTGCTCCCATTTTTGGAGCTGGAGAGTCGATAGTGCACTTACTCCAGACAGCTCTCCAGGCCCTGCGGGCACATCCCAGTCAATGTTCTGTGCCAGGCAGCAGCACATCTCCTTCCCCCCTCTGCCCACAAAGGAATAGGATGTGTGTGAGGGGCCCACTTTGAGCTCATTCACGGGCTTTGGTGACAGGGGCAGCGAAGGGACCGCCTTAGAAGATGTTCTCCCCTGTTCAGTTACAGAAGCACCGAAAGCATTTTGCTGCGAACGGACCTGCACAGCCTTCCTGCCTCAGTGAACTTTAAGCGCTCTCAATGGCCTTCCATTTATATTGGCTCCAAGACGATGCCAGTCCAGGACTTGGCACATTGGCAATATTTGGAAAGAATAGAAGAAAAATTTGCAGTAGAGGAAGGAAAAAAAAACACACAACAGTTCCGCAGACTTGAAACTCATTTCCTGCGGAGCAGGAGCACATGGCATGCTCTCTGGGACTCGCCGAGCTCCAGGAAGCTCGACCAGTCACTTAATAAGTCATTGAGGACGTGTGGTTTAATTAACTCGCCCAAAATTCCTCCTTTCCCTTTCTCACTTTTGCTATTAATATTTTTCGATATCTGATAATGCAGTGTAGTTAATTCTTTCTGGCTTTATAATGAACACTGCCATAATGAAAAAGGTTAGCAGTGCTTCAGGCAGCTTTTAATTATCCAGCCGAGCAGGTAAAAGCACTTTCTTCTTCTTTTTTTTTCCCCCTTACTTAGCAATTAATGGAGGAGCTCAGTGGCACTCACTGTACCTTTTTTTTTTTGTTTTCTAATGGATGATGCGGCACAAAGCGAGGAGCTTCACTGTACCCCTTTACTACCAGGTGGAAACATCGCAGCTGCCTTGCTGCATTTTGGGTCTCTGGCTTGTGGGGTAAAAGTGCTTGTGCTGCTGGCTGAAGGTTTATCTAATTAAAAAGCTGAGTTACCTGGAGTTGTTACCAATTCCCTGTCTTGAATTTCCCTGTCTTTGCATCTGCACCTGGAGACCTCCCAAATGCATTCGGAGCCCAGCTGGCCTCATTCTATGGCAGACATTTTCCTGGTTCAGTTTAATTGGGCCATCTTCCTTCTGTTGCCCCATCTAACTGCAGTCTGGGAATCATTTTCCTGACTTTACAGATAGGGAAACTGAGGTCCAAAGAGGTTGTCTGCCTGGTTGAAAGTCCTCCCTCCAGTTCTGATGATGCTGTCTCTGGATAGGAAGAGAACCATCATCAAGCTAATTAGGACTCTACCTAATGGGAGTAAAGCGTCTGAAATTATGGGGGCCATTTCTGCGTCTGCTAATTGATAATGTTCCAGGGAACAGACTTTTATTAAGAGTGGAATTATTGCACGATTCCTCTACTTCATTTCACAAATATCAAACAAAAAAATTGTTCAGGGAGTACATAAAACATTTTTTCTGCGGCTTGTTGAAAGTGGCCCTCAGATCTGTCTGGAGAAGCTGGGCTAACTTTTACAACAGGCCAGAGTCTTTTGAGAAGAACGGGAGACCCGTGCTCTCAGACTTGAACTGGGGCTTGTTAAGGTGCATGGAATTATCTTGTGTCAAGACACTGATGGAAAGAACACTGGAAGCCCAAGAAGGCAGTGTTCCAGCAAGGAGCCAGTAGTCTGAACTTGATCCAGAATTTCTGGGTTCCTGGATGAGCGGCAATTCCACGTGCCTTCGGATGTAGGTGGGGAAAGCTCACCTGGCACCCAAGACGAGACTGGAGTCCTTCTCGGTCCTTTCTGATGTGACGTGCATAACTCACTACTTCTCAACTCAATGTTTCTGTCCTACAACAGGCCCTGCTGATACGTTTCAAAAAAAAAAAAAAAAACACGCCAAAGATTTGGTACATTCTCTCCAACTACATGACAAGGAACTTAGGGCCAGATAACGATCTCACTACTGTCATTGTGGCAATAGAATTAAGCAAGGAATTGGGCAGATTTTTGGTACACCCATGAAATTTTAGTTGCTTATGGCCCTCATTGAGCTGAAGTTAAAAACATCACTTACTTTTTTTGCCTGTATAATTTTTTTATTTATTTATTTTTTTATTAATACATACAAGGTGGGGTACAGGCCAGAGGCGTGGGGCGGCGAGAGGGTTCACCAGAGACAGAGCGGGTAACAGAACAGGCAGATCAGAAACACACTGCTGAGGGGAGCAGCGGGCGAGGCAGGAGAGGTCTGCCCCACCATGTGGGATTCTCCCCGGCCGGGTGTCGAACTCGCATCGCTGCTGCCAACAGCTCCACAGCGTGGCGCTTAACCGCTGCGCCACCGGGGAGGCCCATTTTGCCTGTATAATTTTAGCAGTAGCAATGGCAGTGTTGGGTATGAAAAAACCTTCTGATAAGGGGCAACAAAAAATGCCTGGGCCTCCACATCCATCAGGCTCAACAGGTGCTGAGTTTTAGGGGGCGTTCTAGCACTGTTTTGCAGTCTGTAGGGTAAGCAATACAGTTGTCCGGTTTTTCCTCCCTCCCCTCGGTGATGGACCTCTGTAGGTCTAAGCACATGCGTGATGGCGGGCACCTGGAGTGGGGTGTGGGCCTGCATGAGTGGGCGCACCTGGGCCAGAGACTGGGCTTATAAGCAGAGAAGGCAGCAGCAGCAGTAGCAGAGACAGAGGAGAAGCAGAGGACCTTCCATTTGGGGTGCAGCAGAGGCCACGAGACGCCGCCAGAGAGCCCGAGAAAGTGAAGATTCGCCAGGGGTTGGGAGGCCTGCCAGCCTCCTGGCCCCCTGGCCCCATTGCCTGCCTCTCTGAACAAGGGATCGTTAAAAGTCTAAAAGCCACCGAGGGCTCTAGGACTCCTCCTCTTTAGACCTGTCTGTGCAGCTCCACAGTGACCTGTGCTGCTTGGTACCTTCTGGGCCCATGTGTCTCCCTGGTTCTCGGGCAATCTGCAGGAGGGGTGGTAGCTGGAAGGTGAAATACTGACTCCTCTGTTAAGTCTTCAAGTTGGTGGGGTCAAAACAGTTACTTAGGATTTGAAAAGCATGTTGAAGTTTTCTAACCAATCACACTTGATACAAATAACACTTTCTAGTGTCAGCCAGGATAAGTCTCCCATTTCACAGATGAAAAAATTGAAGCAACAGAGGTCACCTCCCTCTTCAAAGCAGAATTTCTCACCTACAGGGGGCTGCACCCCCAGGAGATAATTGGAAATGTCTGGAGATATCTTTGTTGTAACTGGGCTGGAGGGGGGCACGGTGCCACTGGCATCCGGCAGGTAGAGCCAGAGATGCTGCTGAACCTCCTACAATGCTCCAGACCGAGGATCACCTGGCCTGCGATATGGGGTGTGGAGGCAGAGACGCCCTGCTCTATCCAGCTTTCCCAGCAGGTGGCTTTAAAGTCACCGCATGCTGTTATCCCTGCCATCACTGCCATTTAGTGACTATCTACTGAGGACCGTGCTGAGTACCTCACATTTTCAAAATAATCCCGAGTGCCAGGGATGATTACTCTACTTTGAAATAAGCAAACAGAGGCTCTGACAGGTCAACCCTGTGTCAAAGAGCATGTGGCAGAATTCACAGTAGAACCTGCACAGTCTCGCCCAGGGCCTCTCCTGCACCCACCTCTCTGCTCCCTGCAGCCCGACACAGTCAGGAAACTCCCCTTGGCCTGACCAATGCCAAGCTCAGAATGAGGAGCCTTGTGGGCTGTAAGATGAGCTGGTGAGGACGTCAGCAGCCTCAGGGGCCAGGATTGCCCCAGAAAGTAAGTTTCCAGGACAAAGTCTCCCCCACAAATTCAAGATCCAGGAAGCCCAATGGCCTCAAAACTTCCTACTCATCGACATAGGCCCCCCCGTCCCCTCTGACACCTCTGCTGCAATCCCCGACATGCACACACACCATTCACTTGTTTATTCACACACTCAGAAATAGGTGTGCGAGGTTGAGGGTACAAAGAGGAGAGAGAGATAAACAGTCTCTACCGCCACTGTACTGACAGACCTAAAAATGGGGTCGGACAAGCCTAAAAATGTCACTGGGCCTCCCTGGTGGCGGTGCAGGGGTTAAAGTCATAGCACTAACAAGCTATCACCAGCCACTCTAACATTAGTTCGATCCCCAGCCAGGGAGCTGATCCACATGGCGCAGCAGATCTCTTCTGTCTCACCCACTGCTCCCCTCAGCAGTGTATTTCAGTCAATATGCCTGTTTTGCTCCCCACTCTGTCTCTGGTGAATCCCCTTATCCCCCTACACCTCTGGCCTACACCCCAGTTCTTACATGCATAAATAAATAAAAATAACCCTTTAAAAAAGAAAAATAAAAACTTCACTAAATTACAGTGAGTTCAGTGTGGTGAGAGCAACAGGGCCAAGCTCTCAGTGTAGAAATGGGGCCCTTCGCCAGCCTCTGGGAGGCTGAGAATCCTGCCAGGCCCCTAGGATGTGATAATTGAGCGAGTCTTAAACGCTGGGATGGAATTAGCCAAACGGAGCAGGGAGGAGAGGATAACATGAAAGTGGAGTCTCAAAGGCCCAGAGCCCACAATGAAAACACATCGAGCAGCTCAGTGTGGCTGAAGAGCAAACACAAGCAGGGGGATGAAGATGGAGACTCGGAGGCTGAAGCCTGCAAAGTGAGGGATGGGGGGGAGGGTTGCAAGTGTTTGAAGATATTGAGGAGAAATTAAAGTTTTTGCAACCCTTTGGGGGTGTCGTATTTTAGACTGGACCTTGTTTAAATCCATATGGAGGACACTCTGGAAGGACACCGGCTGGAGGCAAGGAGATCAGCTAGGAGGCTGCTAGAGAAGTTCAGGCCAAGCTTTGAGAAGAGGGTCGGGTTAAAAAGCATTTGGAAGGTAAAATCAGCAGAATCTCATGTCTAGATTTGGGAGCTAAAGGAAAAGGATTGTTTATGTTTGGACTGGCTGTATGAGCTCTCTGTGGGACATCCAGGCAGAACTCTGGACAGACAAGTATGAACTCAGAGGGAGAGAGGTGGGATGGAGAAGCAGCTGCAGAGACGTGGGCATTGCAGATATGGGAACCAGTTGAGCAAATAAGCCCAAACATCTTCCCTAATCCAATAGGCTAGGACCAAAGTGCTAGGCACAGGTACAACCACGGCTATTGGAAGCGCAGCACGTGCAAACAGCTGGAGGGCATTTAAAGAAGTCACTGCAAGCTGAACAAACAGGCCCCAGATAAGGCAACTACAGCCTGGTAATTTAGCTTGCTGTTCTGACTCTGGATGAATGCTAGCTAGTGGTTTGGTGGGAAGCTGCCGTCTTCTCTACCATGACGAAGAGAGTAGCTGTTCTTCAGAACACAAGGTCAACTGTTCCCCAACTTTGCAGTCACGGCTGGCTTAGACCGGGGCTGTTTTTAATCCGAAGACTCACTGCAGGACCACGAGCCATAGGCGGCCTGGGGGGATCTAGGCTCCTGCCCCGAGCATGGAGGCCACTGCTTTTTCATATCACCCCTCTTTCTCCTAACAGCAGGAGGGCCGTGTGTGGGGGTCACGCACATGGGCACACCCCCAGAGCTCCCCCCAGCACACACACATACTTTGAGTTAGAAAAACATGTCCGTCCACATTAACACCTGGCACCTGGTATAAAATAAATCCAGCCTTAGTAATTATTCTAGGACTTGGAGGCAGCTTTCTTCTGACCAGTGTTGAAAGCTGGTGCCAGTCACCGTAACTAGGTGTGAATTAACACAACAGCATTCGTGCTGCAGAGCCTCCTGGGTTTGTGCTGGAAACACGGGGCTGTGTTTTAGAGCCGTGGATAAAGTTCATTAATAGGTGCGAGCACAGTTCTCAAAGGGCAGTTCTGCCATATTTCCAGTGACTGTTCTGAATTCTCATTAGCCAATTACCCTGCTCCCGTCCTTCTAGCTCCTGCGGTAATGTGTGTTTTAAAGCCTCTGATAAGACACAGCATGTTTTAAATATACCTTAATGTATTGGAAATGCACGAGCCCCCTTTGGGTTTATATATCTTAACCACTGGCCAATTTTGCAAAGTTATAAATAAATGTTACAGGCATCAGCTGCAGTAGTAGAATCAGCTGGGGATATTTAAAAGCCAGTCTAAAGTCTAACTTACCTCTAAATCTGAGATATCAAACACAGGGAGCGAAGCAGGTAGGAATATGCAGATGATTTCCTGGTAATAAAATCAACAACCTTGACACATGAAGTGAGATTGAGAGGGAACAGGTTGGTGGGGGCAGCAGCTTGGTTGAATTAATAAGTATTTATGCAAGTGATGGTGCTGGGCATCGTGGGGATACAAAAAGGGGAAAAAATCCCATGGTCTGGCTGTCAGATTAGTTATAAACATGCCCCAGGGATGAGACGGGGACACAGGTAGTGATCAGAGGTTGAGGTGAGGTGTTGCTGCAGAAGGACAGATGTTACAGGGACCAGCCGATCTGGGAGGGTTCAGAAGAGATTACGATGAAGAGTTGGGAACTGAGGGCCTCCCCGGTGGCGCAGCGGTTGAGCGCTGCACTGTGGAGCTGTCGGCAGCGGCGACGCAAGTTCGACGCCTGGCCGGGGAGAATCCCACATGGTGTGGCAGACCTCTCCTGCCTTGCCCGCTGCTCCCCTCAGCAGTGTACTTCTGATCTGCCTGTTCTGCTCCCCACTCTGTCTCTGGTGAACCCTCTCGCCGCCCCACGCCTCTGGCCTGTACCCCCGTTTGAATGTATAAATAAAATCTTTAAAAAAAAAAAAAAGAGTTGGGAACTGAGATGGGCTTCAGGAAATGGGCGAGGTTCCACGGAGAGACTGGAAACGTGAACAAAAGAGGGGATGGTGGACGGGGGGGCATTTCAAAGTACGACTCATGGTGCTGGGAGTATGGGAGCGTGCAGGGCAATGGAAAGAGGGTTGGAAGGGTGCTTGGAGGTCGCATTGTGCAAGGCCCTCGTAGCTAAGGTAAGGAGTCTTAACAGTAGAACTGTAAGATAATTCAAAGCTTTTGAGCAGAGGAGGAATAAGATTAAGCAACATTTCTCTGTAAGAAGTCCTTCCAAGGGGCCCTAGGAGTCAGTCTAAAAATATTCCCCACCCCCAGGGGTTGGGAGACATGTTTCAGGGACAGGATGTGTGAAAAGGGAGCCTTGAGGAGCTAGTAAGACTGTCAGGGGTGAATCTAGTCAGGACCCAGGAAGGTGGAGCAGGTACATGCTCAGCTGGGGTGCAGGGTCATAGAGAAGCAGACCGCCAGGGGAGTGTGTGTGTGTGTGTGTGTGTGTGTGTGTGTGTGTGTGAACATGCATGCCTTTGCACATCTCTGTGCGCACACATGCACATGTACACACAGCCAGGCCAATGCACTGGCACAAATGTTAGTATCTACACATACTACTCCCTACCTACCTACCTACTTGATGTGTTACAGGCATTGGACCTTACGTAATCGTGGGAACCGGAGAGTCTTTGTAAAGCTGCTCATTTTCACATGCAATTTGCAGTGACATGGATGGAACTAGAAGGGATCATACTCAGCGAAACAAGCCAGAAAGAAAGAGAAAAATATCGAATGGTTTCACTTCTAACAGGACTAGAGGGAAACCAAATAGGAGAGAGTCACTTGCGGGGGTGCGGGGAGGGGGAGGATACGGGCACAAAATGGCATAGAAAAGGACACAAGGGGCCACGGAGATGGATCACAGGTGAATTGGTGGTGGGTTACCCAAGGGGAATACAAAATGTAAAAGATATAAATAACAATAAAAATATATATTTAAAAAAAAAGCTGCTTATTTTCATCTGACATGGCGCCTGAGGGCCACAGGGAGGCAGTCAGGAGAGGAAGACAGAAAGTGGGGAGAGCGTAACAAGATAAAGCCCAAGAAGAGCTGGAACCCAGGTGGGGACTGGACGCGGCACCTCCAGTCATGAGGGGACTGGAATCCCGCAGAGAAGCAGCACCTTGCAGGGTGGACCGAAAGGCACAGCTCGCCCAGGAGTTGAAGAAGCTGAGGAAGGCGCCAGGAGGTGGGGCAGGTACGTGCTCAGTGGGTGCCCACAGACAGGTGTCAGCAGGTGAGAGCAACGGGCTGAGCTGAAGCAGTCCTACCCCAAGGTCTGAGTGCCAAAAACAATAGCCGCGACTTCACTTCCACCCTCCAGTTCTTACAGGAAAATGTCTCTTGTGGCCATTCCTAACCAGAAACATACAGGCAGGAGTTCTGGGAAATGTAGTTCATTTGGCTGAGCTGATTTAACATAAAGTCACATAGCCAAAGGGTAAAGGGAAGGAGGGAAGGAGAGCGTGGGAAGAGGCAGGATAGGAAGTGGAGAGAGTAACTAACGACCCCATCCATTTTCCTGCTCAGAAAGCTGCAACCATCCAGAAAACTGGACTCTGAAGTTTGACTACAGGCTCCCCAATGTCAGGGTCTACATCAGACTTCCCTGTTCTTTTCCACAGCCTGAATGGGCAGACTGTTGGGTGGGGTTAACCTCCAGATGCTGGACTATATTATATGCACATATTTTATTTACTATTTAGCACAGCCCCAAATAGCAAGTGTGATTGCCCTCACTTTGCAGACCAGTAAACCTGAGCTCTGGGAGGTGACTGATGGGTTCCACTTAAAAAGCAGCCATCTAGATTTGAACCTCAGTTAGTTCGACTCCAAAGTTTCTGCTCTTTGACGTTGGAACTACAGTATCCTGAGTTCCCAACAAAGAGCTGAGCACACAGTAGGATTTCAGTAAACTGCGATTAAATTAATGGTGGAGTATGGATGAGAGGTGATTAAATGAATGGACAATTGGTAGGTGGGTGGATAAATGGCATAAGTGGGGTATCTAGGAGAAATGGAGAGTTCAGGTGAGATAGAGACTTGGGGAGACTGTAAGTGGCACGTGTAGAGTAGAATTTGTGTGGGATGCGGATTTTTGATCAGGTAGAGGGGAGCATCAGAGTGAAAAGTCAGATAATTGCTGAGCCCAGCTTTCCTTCTGTCATGGAATTAATCCATAGGCTCTTCCAGGAAAAACTGTGGCTCTGATGGATCATCATTTATCTAACTTGCTGGGGCCCATGTAAGTAGAGAACTGAGGATCAAGCATTTGATTCCTAAATCTGCCATCACAAGCAACTTGCTGGTGAACTCGAGCGTGCAGCTCTCCATCTGCCCCATGCCATGCTGCTGCTTGCCAGGCCATTTGCAGGGTTCTGTTCTTTACCCTGTACCTGACGTTTGACCTGTGGAAAATGAGCCTCTCTCCTTGGTTTTTTATCTACTTTAGCTGTACACCTTAGAAACAGAGGTAGAGTCTGGCCCTTCTGGATTATTTCTGGAAAAGTCCTTAGTCTTTGGGATGCTGGTCTTGCCAGAGCCTTTCCTTGGCAGCCTGCCTCACCTGGTGGGGGGAAGTGATCCATTGGAGTGGGGGGCTGTCTCCGATATGGCTGGTCTGTGTTCTCTCTGAAACTTCCTGCGGATGGGAAATGAATGACTCTCAACCATACCCCCCTCCTTGGCAGGCTCTGTGAAGTTCTGGGAGTCTGTGACATTATCTGCTAACTCCCAGGAGAGGCTCTGGACCTTGCCGTGAGCTCTGAGAATGATGAATATGCAGGAAGGCATAGTCTGCCAGACAGGCGAGCTGCTGAGCTTGTGTGATTGGCTGAACTGGGCCAGCCAGGCAGGGCAGGTTGAGCCAGGGGCTGGACTAGGGCAAGGGGGTAGTTTCTCAGGATCTGAGGATCCTTGAGGAGGGTTCCAGCTAGGCAGCCCCTTTTACCACCTCTAGAAGCTAGGAGCTGTCACTTGTATGTCTGCTTTCTCCAGAGCTGTCAACTCCAGAGCCTTAGAATCCCCGGGCACCTGAGTATCCCACTGGCCATAATTAACCTGTTCACTACTATGTCAGCAACTTTGCAGATAATGCTTGCTCAGGGCATTCTTTTGGGCATACCGGTACTGTTGGCTCTGGTCCCCAGCACATCTGACATGTCCCGAGTGGCAGAAGAAAGCTAGGAGCAAATTCTGCCTGCATCACAGACTCCTTAGGCTGAGTGTGACATTTAGAGTCACCTGGTTCATCCATTTGCCTGCTGGCAGACCTGGACATAAACCAACCTAGACAGATGGACTCTGTCTCCCTCTCTGCCTTCAGAAACCTTCACTCGTGGAGGACATTTAGTGTATTTCCTCAGTAGCTAATATTCCTCAACCCTGAGAGTTCTTCCTCAGAACTCATTTATATCCCTCTTGCTCCCAAAGGTTCTTTGATTTCTATCTCCGTGGAGATGGGGGAGCACCTCATCATGTGTTATACTCAGTGGGAGCTGAGTGTTCTCACATAGGTGTCCCCAGAGACAACTGTGGATATCTCTTCCAATTCTGGGATCGGTGACATCACATGGGGAACTTGTAAGCAGCCATGGTATGAGTATTTACACCATGGAAATTGGCAAGCACTGAAAAACAAGACTTTATCTGTTTTCCCCCCAGAGAACCAGCTCTTCAACATTTACCAGCGCACATCTGGTTGCATAGAGCACTACTCTGTCACAGAACTTGGGAACACTTAGTCTCTGCACACACTGTGTACAGTGTATACTCTGTATACTTCCCTCTGTATACTTTGCCCTCAGGTGGAGCTTACTTGCTGGCAGGACTATAATTTCTTGGGAAGCAGAAGCTGTGGTTTGCACCCCCCAAGCTACCACAGGACTTTTTATATAACAGCTGCATGTCAACTGTACAGCCAGGTATGAAGGACACACATCAGTCAGCAGGCTGAAGGAGTCTGGGCTTTCATCATTTTAGTCCTAATGCAAACCCACAGTTTCAATTGCCAATCAGGAGATAGATCATCCAAACTGACTGCAGAGCTATCTGATCCCATTCAAGCAGGATTTATGGAACACACCTACTCAAGGCTCGCTCTGTCCCAGGCTCTGGAACCCTGGAGAAAGGGATTTTTACCAGCAGCAACCGCCTATCCATTATGTGTTCTCAAAGATCTTACAATTTGCCTTGGAAGATATGCATACAAGCAGAGCGGTAAGGATCAATATGAAGATTCTTGAAGACTTGTGCTTGAGGGAATTTGTGTGGCCATAAAACACTTGGCAAGAACAGGGGTCAGACTGCCTGCATTCAAGCTGCAGAGCGCCACTTAGCTGTGTGGTCTGGGAAGAGCTGCTCAGTGCCCCTCAACCCATTCCTCTTTCTAAGAGCACAATGAAATCTCTCTCACTGAGTAGTTGTTGGAATCAGTGTATTAATACTTATAAAGCACTTAGCACATTGCCTGGAATATAGCAAGTGGAAGATAGTAGTTATTTTTATCATGTAATCTGATGTTCTCCTTTTTAAAATGAATAAACTGAGGCTCAGAAGTAGCAAAAAGACCATTTATCAATTATTGGCAGACCTAGGAGTAGTAGCAGTGACTCATTTTGTCTGCAGAACAGAAGGTACGTGCTGCAGGAGCAAAGACTCCCAGCCCCCCAAGCCCCGACACAACGAATGTCACTGTTTATACAAAGTCCAGTGCAAAGGAGACTCTCCAGCCTGTAGCCACAGCATCTACAGCTGCAGCCCACGGTCTCCAAGGCCACCAGGATGGGGACCGAGAGCAGCGTGGGTGGGGACCCAGAACGGTATAGAAGGTGCCAGTTTCCAAACCACCTTGGCCAGCCCATTGGTGGGAACGAGGACATAGTTCCCGCCCAGGAGAGGCTGGGTATTTAGGCTGGCACAGGTGAGAGGTGAGCACAGTGCCTGCCTCCTTAGCCGAAGAGACCCAGGATGGCATATGATTACGGGCTTAGTAGCAGGACACAGCTCAGTGAGACAGCCTGTGATGAAGTGGCCTGGCGAGGGCTGCCGGGGATCAGAGAAGGGGCAGATAAGAAGGGACAAAAGAACTAAGCACACTGCTGAAGAAGTTCTATTGCTCAGGGCCTAGGACTAGAACAAGATGGAGAAAGATGGATAAAGTCAGGGGATGGGGGAGCAGCCGCTTAAAGCAGCGGACAAAGGTCCTCACCATCCCCATCCACTGTCACTAGGGGCCAGGGTGGAGGAGGAAGGCGGCCCTCACTGTGATCTATGGCAGCTTCCCAGAGACCCAAACTCCTGTCTCTTTGGCTTGCATTTATCTGGAGAAACTTCCACAGACCTCAACTTCCTTTATAGACTTGGAAATGAACGCTTTCGACAGCACAGCATGGTGCCAAGGACTGGCTAAGAAACCAACAAAGTTAGGCACCTTGCTCCCCTTCTGCCCCGATGCCCTGTGCAGCTTCGAGCTTCTTTCCGTCTCTGGGCTGCACCTCAATGGTGACGTGCCGGCCGTGGTCTTTGCAGATCTGATTTTCTAGGGCTCTGAGCCTTTCCAAGCCATGACGTATAGGATTTATTGGGGTAAATTCTTTGGAGCTCTAATCTGGAACTGTCCTTTGGAAGAAGTATCAGGGGAAGACAGGATTTGACCAGGGATAGAGCAGCTTAGAGGGTGAACAGTATGGAACGTGGCATATGCAAATCTTGACTGAGAGGCCGAGCTCAAGTCAGAGCAGAGCCGGATAAAGAGGCAGGCCTGGGAGCCAGGCCCAGCCTCATAAATCTCAGCACTGACATATCAATCAGTCAGTTCAATCAGTTGCAACATTTTTTTTTCCTTTGGAAATAAATAAAGATGAAGGCAAGAGATACCACCCGAAGAGGAAACCCCTGCGCTTCTGGAGAGTCATCGGCCCCGGAATCCTGGAGCTGGACTCTGATGAATGGGGCTGACTACATTTGATAAATCAGGTGCCTCAGTCCAGTGGGTTTAGGATCCTGTTTCCTAAATGGGAACTTAATGCTGTTCACTCATTCATAGGTGGAATGCTGTGTCAGAAAGTAAATATATAAATCTGTTATTTACAAGGGTCTCCATGTTTGTTTTTTAAAAAACAAACTTATAAATCATACCCACCTCAGACAGAAACTTTTCTGGTATAAATTGTCATCCTCTGTCTATAAATCTCACATCTACAATCTTTCCAGATCAATCAGACCTCACGCGTTTGGGGTGGGAGAGCCGGGCAGAGGGAACCACACCATCGAGCTGCCAGAGTTAATAGGAGGGGTGGGGTTGAGGGTATGGGGAGCACAGGAGTAATTTGTTCCTCATTTTGCCTTGGACTCTTTTTATTTATTTATTTTATAGCCTATCTGTTTGGGGAGTCCACTATTAAAAAAAATTCAAGTCAATAAAATATGCAACGGGAGATGGATTCTGGAGCTGGTTTATTAGACAATTTCCTGTATCGCTCCCTGGGGGAACATACAAACCTCCACACCCCGTTCACACAGGACTGTCATCCCCAATTAACCCTTGGGGCACCTCTAGCCAAACTCACAGGCTGCTTCACGGTAACCCCTCAGGTGTGAAGCCTCCCTGCTCTGTCTGGACCCGGGCAAGCTCTTTCTTCCCATCCAGGAGGTCCTGGAAAGGGCCACAAACTTCCCTCAGCAGTCTCCATCACTGTCCTCCCTTCTATTCCTTTAGAAGCAACCACCTCCAGGAAGCCTTCTCTAACTAAACCACACACTGGGATTTATGCTAGCAAATGGCAAACAGCAGCAACATGGAAGCAGACGGCTGACCGGAGGGTGACGTCATGAGGGAGAACCTTGTGCCTGCAGGAGTCGCTTCATGCTCACATGCTGGTGCTTCCAGAAACCACTTCACAATAAGGGGAGGGACCATGTCGTCTGGCCCACTTAATGAGGGGCAGAGCTGGAGGGGAGGTGAAGCTGTGTGATACAGAAGGCAGGTGGGCTCAAGGGAAGAAGAAAGAGAGAGCTCTGGTTCCTGCAGCCAGACTTGCACCGGGGTCCTGCTGGGAAGGCAAACATGGAGAAGAGACATGCAGTCCCCTTGCAAAAGACCCGTGGGTGAGAGACCCATGGGGAGGCCAAAATGGCAGCCATTATCCTGCTGTGGCATCTCCTTTGTCCCAGCTTTCTGGGACCTGCTTCAGAACCCCAATCTATGGCTCCCCCAAGAAGGTGTCTAAGACTTGTGGCAAGTTTTCAGGCCTTAGCAGCCCTCCTTCAGGTCAGCCTTGCTTGGCTGGACATTCACTCATTTGGGGTGTTTTGTTGGGGAAATATATTTTCTTCAGCTCTCTATGCACACTGATGCTATTAAAGATTGTTCACACTAAGAGTCTGTCTTTGCCTTTGTGTGCGTGGAGGTCCAGACTCCTTTAGAGCATGCAAGTCTGGGGAATCCTTGCAAAGCAATGGAGAATTCTGACCCGATATGGAATGAGGTGGGGCCAGGAATGGGTGCTCCACTGGCTGCCCCTACTTGAGACAATTCCTCCCTCACTTGCAGGCACTAGACCTTCTAAGCAATTAACTGCCCCAAAAGGGCTGTTATCCACTTCTCCCTCTCATCCCCGCTGCCCGAGCCACCTCTCCCTGAGCTACCAGCCCCGGGAAGGACACATCCTCATCCATATCCCTCTATGCCCAGCCTGACTTTTTCAAGAGGAAATTTGCCTCAAAGAATGTCTTCATTGAGGAATTGAAGTGGTTCCATTTTAACGACGGGGGTGCCTCACTTAACACACTAAATAGATTTCTGAAAGGTTGCAAGTAAAATGAAAAAAAAAAAAGAAATCCTCTTCTAAAAGCACTGAGAGAGTTTCTATTTAAAGCAATCTTATGATAAATCCTTTTGCAAAGAATCGCTTTGGTCCTGAGCAACAGATTTGCAGTTCTACCTTCCTGCTAGACATTTCTACCTAGATAATAATAACACGAACAGTCCTGATGGATGGGTTGCTTATTGTTATGCCAGGTGTGTGTGTGTGTATCTAGATTGACGATAGGTAAGTAGGTAGATAGGTAGAGATACAGTTAGATAATGTGTAATTTTCCCACCATGACCCTACAATACAAGTCCTATATAATCCCTATTTAATAAAGAGACTGAGGCAAAGAAAAATAAAGTGACAGGCTACTAAGGGAGACGCCATGTTGGTTTTCTAATAGCTCAAACACAACGTGCCTAAAGCCCAATTTGTCCTCTCGCTGCCTTGGTCTGTTAGGCTTGCCTTTTCCTTACCTTTGTGTCTAGCACAGTCCTCCCAATTGTGGCTAAGGCTGAACCGTGGGACATCGTTTTTCTTTTCCCACTCTTTCTTTTCCTGTCCCGCCCACTGAGTCAATTGTCAAGTCCCTTGATTCGGCCACAGCTCCTCTTGTCACTCCCACGTTCCTTTCCTCCCAGCCCATTATCTTTCTAGATCCTATTGTAGCATCTCATCCTCCGGGACCCCAATCCAGCCTCCTGTGATGTGTGCCCTGTGCCCATGGTTTGCCAGAGTGACTGTCCAAAAGCAACAGACTCCAAAGGTCATGCCCCTTCCTCAAAACTCTTCAGGGGACCTTCTCCCACAGGCGAAGCCCAGTTTTCTTGCCCTGACATCCACGGTCTGCCCATGGTTCAGGTTCCAGTCCACCCTCAACCTACTTCTCTATTCTCTGGGGCCACCACGTCCTACCCCGGGGGTCCTTGTCTTGGTGCTCCCACCTCACCCTGCTCTGCCATCCTCTCTGGTAGGCAGTGGCAGCCCATGTTCTCCTGGCTCCCGTTGTGGACACTGTCCCTGTCGGAACCAACTGACCAGAGACTTCCATAGATCTCCAGAAGAACCATTCCTTTTTTGCATAGAATTATAAACTTGGTATATATCGTGTTTCTCTCCACCAGCTGCTTGGGGAATGAGATCTGACTTAGTCATTTCAACCACATGCTTTGCGCAGGACGAACAGCAGCAGATCCTGGGAACTCTGGGGTACAGAAGACATCACTCTTCTGCCCTGAGAGATGAAGGCGAAAAGGCAGAGCACTGAGCTGGGGGCCTTGGCTGGAGTTGGGGGAAACAGAGGAAGGGAAGTTATAGTGTCTCCACTCTTTTTCATCTCTGTTATACAGAACAAAGTGCCCTGCATATAATGGGGCTCCATGTTTCCTTAATTGAATAACTTCTCAGTGACTCTTTTGTTAAGAAGGATTTAAAACACTTGGTTGGCTTAGCCCAACTGAGGTGTATGCATTATTTCATGTGCCCACACATTCTTTTCTGAGCTACTGTGTGACTGTGATCTATTGTTCTGGAAATATTTCAGGACCATTCCATCAGTCCGTATGTGTGTTACAAACTCCTCAAGCATTTCTCGAATCTACTCCTTTATTCTCTGGAGACAAGAAAGCTAAGACAGAAGCTCCATCCACATTCATACATCAGAGGAAAGAGCACAGCCTCTATCCTATACTCTCACCTAAGCATGGAGCCCTATTGGCCTAACTTTTCCATGTTGCAAAGTGGAAGCCTGAAGGGATCATTAAGTCCTATGCCTTGAAGCCTCTAGAAAGCCCACATGTAGATGATGGTGGTGGTTGTAAATCTGTGGCTATGCAAAGGTCCATTAAAGCTTCTTGACCCTGGTTTCTTTATCTATAAAGTCACACCTACTCTCAAGGGCGGGGGGGCGGGGAGAACTAAGTAAGACAATGCACAGTCCCAGGCACATGGTTAACATCTAATAAAGAGCAACCATTATAGCAACAATCTGTATAACCCTCCAGTCACTGGGCCAGGCCTTGGGAAGACAGCGATAATCAAGATACATTTGTTTATTTACTTCTTGCTCTCAAGAAAGCCATAAAGAGGGGAGCACAGGGGACTGTGGTGACGGTTCACGGGTGAATTGGTGGTGGGAATATACAGTAATGTAAAAGACACAAATAAAAATAAATAAATAAATAAAAAGCCATAGTCTAATAAGGAAGACTTAAGGGTAAAGGTGATTCTGGTGCAGTGTCTGAGTTCCAGGATGGAGGTAAACAGAGGGAACCAAGGAAAGGGGCTCTAGGAGGAGGGGTTATGTCTAACTCCACTTCCTTTGGGACTGGGGTCCTCCTTCTCCCAGCAGCCTGACGCCGCCTTTTCACAAGGTCTCCAGCTGCTAACGGCTGGCCTGCCTAGTTAACTCCCCACACAGCTGGCTTTCACATGCAGGCTGCCTGCACTGGTCTTGCTGCCGGCTTGCTCCCAGGTCATTCTCCTTCCTCTCTAAGTTGGATCCTTCCCCGGGAGCATCAGCCACAGTCTGATCCCTGGGATTCTGACCCCAGGACTCAAGAGTCTTCTTTTACTGGCTTTGACTGGTAAGTTCACCAATAAAGGCTGCCCTTTCTCCTGTTTTCTTAAACATGCCCATTATAGAGGCTGGCACATAGTAGGTATTGAATAAATGGGTGAATGAGGATATAAATCACACTTAGATTTAAAGTGAGCACCAGGCCTCATTTCTGTCCGTCTCATTTACTGTTTCATTTACTGAGGTGTAGGGAGCTAGAAGGGAAAAAATTTGCTACAGAAAACCAGACTCTGTCTGTTTTTTTTTCTTTACTTTGGTTTTCTTTTATTCATTTCTTACTAAACCATCTAAATAGGCTTTATGTTTAAGAAGTGCCTTCCTTCCTAGCATCACTTAGTGGGGAGAAAAATATTTATTTGGTTTGATGTTGGCAATACATCAAAATCCAATAATCACACCATAGTGCAAATGCATTGAGGGCTGCGAGATCCATAATGTAATAACATGTAATCTGCACATCAGGATCACAAAGGCGAATCTACAATTTCATTTTATTTATTTTCTTAAAATGTGACAGTCCTACATGTTGCCTGATATGATGGAAGTTGGGACAAACAGAAACGTGGGAGATTTATGAGCCATGTCAGTCAAGTCTTGGGGATTCCTCCTTAGTCCGTGCTTGGGAGATAGGCCTGAGCAATTTCCCCTTTGACTGCAGCAATATCTCGTCTGCATTCAGGAGAAAGACCCCCAACCTGTAAACATATTAGCAGGTCTGTGTCTTTATGAGTGTGTAAATTTTCCACAGTGTGCCTCCTGAGTCTTGGGGACCTGTTTATTGGTGCGAGCAGTTCTGAAGCTCTGACTGAGCAACTTGTGTGGTAGGAAATTCCAATGTGGTCTAGACATGTGCAGAGAGGAGGGTGAGGGACAGCCTGAGAGATCTGAAAGAGTCGCAGACATTTTCTTCTGAGCTGTGGGAAGGATCACGGGGAAATGGAATCAAAGAACCATTTCCCAGGCCGTGTGCTGGGTCTCAGCATCAGGGCTGGGCAGGTTGGGAACCTCCAAAGCCATACAACGGGTCCTCAACAAAAAAGGAGACTTAACCTGCCTCCCCCAACCCTGCCTTATCATTCCCTCCCCAAGGGTCTTGCTGTCTCGTCACTGCTAGACGTTTGCTTTACCTTGACAAGCAACCTGTGGTAAAAGCAACAATCACCATTGTTTATTGGAAGCCTGTTTATCGGCAAACATTTCCTGAGACCACCTCATTAACCACACACAAAGCAGGTGTGTGGTCTCAGGTCTGACCAGGAAGAACCGGGGGCTCAAAGAGGTTAGGTGACTAAGAAAGCAAGTGAGTCGCTAGACCTGCACCCAGGCCTGTGTGGCTCTAAAGCCTGAGCCCCTCCACCTCGCTGTCTCAGAGTCCCCAGGCTTGTCACCAGTGCTGTCCTTAGTCCTGTGCAGCCAGGGCCTTAGCTCCTGCACAGTGCTTAGAGGGATGCAGCCCGGCCTTTCTCCTGTCCTGCTGCTCCCCTATCTTTGGGCTCCATGGGGTATGACCACCTAACTCTCATAGTACTCCTTCAAGACCAAGTTCTCAGGGTGCCCAGGTTTTCCCCTTAAATGGCTAGGTTTACCTGGTTCACCTACACACTCCTCTTCCCAGGGTCTCCTGTTGTTGTGGGTAGGCCCAAGGGCTAGGCAAAGGCTGGCGTTTTGTGGGCAGGTTAAGTGACTGGAGCTTAGACACATGGTTGGGGTATTCACTCCCCTGCACTCAGGATCTCTTACCATACGGAATGGAACAGGTCGGGGAAGACTATGGGTCCCAGTTTGGTTGCTTCCCTTGTACTCTTGCTGCAAGGCCCACCCACACCACGCCAGCCCACCCACACCACGCCAGCCCACC
>PVIJ01014477.1:30156-40628 GCA_004024925.1 Scalopus aquaticus | reverse complement strand
TTCACTCCTGCTTATATCCCTCCCCAGGTGTCCTGTTGACCAAATCCAACTTGAACCATATGGATCCACAGGGAACAATCTCCTGGGCAGAGAGCTGGGTGGAGAGTGACTTCAGGGGCCCACGGAAGATGGACGTAGGGTAGCTTTCTCTTCCACAAAGGAATATATCCTGTGTCCTCTGAAAAACCTGCTCTTCTTTGTCTGTCTTAATTTCTCAGTGTCTTAGTTTCCCATTCTTTAAATGGGGACAACAGCAACAATAAAATAGCACCCACTTATCAGCCCTTAGAGAGCTGTTGTGAGGATTAAATGAATTAATTCATACAATAAACGTAAACTGTCTCAAGTACGTGTTTTTATTTTGTTATTATCACCAGGATCCCTTGGTTCTCTACTTTGGAAAGAGACATGGGTACAAGACCTATTGTACTATTCCTTTCAACAGTGAAACAACAGTGAGAGCTCAATGATAAAGTGAGACACAATGACATACAGAGTAAGGGGACAATAGGGAATGGTGGGGACTGTGGCAAAAAGCAAAGTCCTATCTCAGGGGACCACCCGCCACTTAGCCCTAGCTGGTAATGACCTTGTAGGATTGTGAACTGAGTGTTGCTAGAACTTACAAGTTTTTAAGAAATGCTGAAAACTGGCATTTCTATTTGAAAGCTTCTGATTTTTAAATGTGACAAATGATTAAAATATTAAAAAGGATATCATCTAAGCCAACACTCAGTGAGCCCAATAAAACAGTTCTGGGGCTGGATTCAGCTCCCGTGTAGCTGGTTGGGAGCTTTGGTTAAGCTTATGCCTGTGGACCAGAGGGAGCTGTTGGCTTTTCAAGGGAGGAAGGGCATGACGTTGGCCCCTGGCAGAGGCCTAAAGAAGTGAGGCCTGAGCTAAAAGACCAGAGATAAGATAAAGCATCCTTGACCTAAAACGTACGGATGAATGCATGGGGGAGGGATGTTTAGGGAACAGTAAGGGGTGAACTTTCTTATTAAAAGGGACCTGGTGGGTTTTACAGAAAGAGGAGTGGTCTGAACACATTCACAAGCCCAAAGTGGCCAGAAGCCTGATTTTATCTGGGTGACTGCCCAAAGGGTGGTTTTCTTTGTCCAAAGTTGTCTATTGTTCTTTGTGGGGAAGGAGAGCCAAAACCCAGTTCTATGATAATCGCGGCAGTTTGAGGAATCACCATCAGCGGCCTTCTGTTCTTCTTCCGGGGGGAGACCAGGCAGCGGCACCCTGCCCTGTGCCCAGCTTACTACACCCCCGGGGTGGGGTCCAGCTCGCCTGCCTCCTTTCCTTAAAGGACATAAAAACGTGGATTTAAATCCCACATCTTGGGAAAAGAGTCTGCACGCACGGCCTGGTACAGACAGCCTCTCCCGCCCACATCTGTTAGATGCATCGCCCGGCGTCCCGGCTTGTTCCACAGCGAGCAGAATTATTTCCTTTCATTACTCCCCACGTCGCTTCAAAACCACACTCAGAAAAAGAAAACCACGGAAGGGGACTCGGCCAAGCATACAGCCCTCGCGGACCAACTTTCCGAACGTAGGAGCCTGGGCGAGGAGCGTAGGAAGCGAGGGGGTTGGCACAGGGATAAAGCGCAGGGGTGAGGGGGGTTCAGGACGGCTGCGTGGAGGGCAATGAGCCAATGTGGTCACGGCCTCCTGTGGTTTCCGCCGCGTCTTTCTGCACGTCCCTGGCTGTGGGGGCCAGACGCGTGTCTATACAAATGTCTGTGTGTCTGTCTGGGTCTCTGTGTCTTTCTGTTCCACCTGCTTGTCTATGTGTATGGGCCAATCTGTGTGCGGTGTGTTGATTTGATTTTTTAAAAAAATTATTTATGCATACAAGAGCCAGGGTGTAGGCCAGAGGTGTGGGGTGGTGAGAGGATTCACCAGAGACGGAGTGGGGAGCAGAACAGGCAGATCTACTGAAGTACACTGCTGAAGGGAGCAGCAGGCGAGACATGAGAGGGCTGCTGCGCTATGTGGGAAGCTCCCGGGCTTGGGATCAAACTTGTGCTGCAGTGGCTGCGGATAGCTTCATAGTGCTGAGACTTAACCCGTTGCGTCACCAGAGAGGCCTCAGGTGTGTCTATTTTAGATAGCACCTGCTGTGGGTTTCACACACAGGCGTTCCTATTTAATCTCTCCAGCGTCCATGAGCTTAAGTTGCAGCTGACGAACTGAGGTTGGCTTGCCCGTTCATTCCCGAGTCTCCTCACCACCCACTCTGCTCCGGGCGCTGTCTCCAGCGTGGGGGAAACACACCTTCCTGTGGCTGTGGGGGCCTGTGCACAGGGAGAGCGGTGTGCCATGGATTAGGACACAGAGATCTTGCTTTCTGGGTAAGCAATGGACCTACAGTGTGTCTAAAGTATGGTTGTCAATGTGAGCCCTGGCTTAGAATCCAGGCACCCTGGGCAGGCTGAGATTGGCATCACCCTCTCACAGGGCACTTCCGTGCCATATGAACACCGGGCTGTGTGTTGGATGCTTCGCGGCACAGTTGTCTTTGTCATCTACATGTCGAGAATAACGTACCCTTCAGAGTTCAGGGTCCTGCAAACATTCCCTGCTCCACATGGCCGGGGAGAGTAAACCGGTGAACCTCTCCTTGTGCTTCCTTCTGCAGGGGCAGGGGGTGCAAATACCGATATGCAGACTCCCCTTTTTCTCCTGGATCCCTCAGGAAGCCACTATGAGAAGGCGGGGGTCTGGCACCACGTGGTCTTGGGGAAGGACATTGACTCCTCCCCTAGTGGCATGTGTGCGCTTGGGTGAAGAGGTCCCAGGCTGGGCTCAGGTGGGTACAGACCCCGAGCGTGAAGCAGGGAGGTGGGCAAGGAAGGAAGGGTTGTTTGCAGTGGAATCTTGTGGATCGAAGCACTTGCCCTCCCTGGGCTGGTTCACACACAGAATTCTCTTGCTATGGCAGAAAAGAATAGTGTGTTGCAAGAGCAGTAAGAATTTAATGAGCCTGTTTCGCATGCTAGAGACTAGACACACATCTAGTCTCTAGACAGCCGGGGGGCCGGGAGGCTGGCAGCCCTGTTGCCTGTGCTGCACATTGTTGCCTCTCTACGAGAGACCAATAAAAGCCTAAAAGCCACCGAAGGGCTCCAGAACTCCCTTTCCTTTAGACCCGTCTGTGCAGCTCCATGGAGAACCTGTGCCCAGGTGTCATCTTGCTGCTACAGCCATGAATGTGGATCGCACACAGATCTCTCTGGCTTCAAGGACAGTCCCTGCCACTTCTACAGTTTCACGGTTGCGAGTGTATGGGGGCCGATGGGGTGTGGAGGGCCTTGGTGTGGGGAGAAGTAAAGTGGACTGGGCTAAAGAGGAAGACATTGGTGTGCGGTGTTTGGGAGGAGGCCTGTCGAACCTCCTGAGTGTTCAGAGAGATAGAGTTATGTTGAGTTATCTTTGAAAGACCAGGGGAGAGCAAGGGGCTCAGAGGATGCCGAGGTATTTTCTCAGGATATTGGAGATGGTCTTTCTTCCTCCCAGCATGCTCCAGGTTCACTGCTATCTTGTCCTGCTTTTGTAGATTTGGGGATCCAGAGCTGGGCATAAAATATAGAGAGCTGGGCTGGCAGGAGGCCTCTGTGAATATTAGTATCATCACATCTCTTCGGGGAACAAACCAAGCAGAGTGTTCACTTAGGTGGATGGATCTCTTTGTTGGAAAGGCCTGGGAATCAGGCACCAGTTTCTTTGCACGATCTAAAGGTGAGAAGAGGATAACCCTTTGGACCACTCGAGGCACTTGAGGTAGTGAGTCTCCTATCCGTGGAGGTATGTAAGCAGAACTGCACTATTCCAGGCATGGGACTCTTCTTTTGGGTAAGAGGTTGAACGACAAAATCTCTGAAGTTCTTTTTAATGCCCAATCCCATGTGTCTGTGATATTAAGGGGCTGATTCTCTTGAGGGCCAACCAACTGGGATATATGCAGCATGTACCACTTTCTCTGAGGCTTAACTACTCAGGAATCACTTGGCAAGTTTTTCTTCCTTTTGAGTCTCAATAATTTCTTCCCTTTTGTCTAAACCCAGACACAAAAGTTGACACAGTCAATCAACGAGACATTTGATATTGGGAGATAACAAGGTGTTTCTGAACAGAATTAGAATCTGCTTGAACACTCACTAGCTGGGTGAGCTTCAGCATATGAGTGAGGCTCCATTTTCCCCATCTGTAAAATGGGAACTAGGAATAGAAGCTACCCCCACCCTCTCGTGTTGTATGATGGTTGAATGATATGCCCCATGGAAAACACTGTCATCATAGAATACTGTTACTTATTCCACAGATATTAATTGAAGACAATTAAGTGGCAAACCTAGGGAATTGTGGGTGATATGTAAAAAGAAACAAGATCTTTCCATTGCTCCAGAAAGCCCCTGTCTTCCTCCTCGTAAGGTCATCCGTGCGGGCAGAGGAAAGGCAAGAACGCATCCCTCCTCTCGATTTTCACCACATTTTCCCACGAGGTCCCGTTTGGATGAAATCCAAGGCTTGGGTGATGGTTGCGCCTTGATTTTATCAGAATCGGCTTTTCCCAAGAAGAGTACACATGCTATTGATATTTAATATAGTGTTATTTATTACTTGTTGAATACTCAGAGTCTGTTCAGCCCCTTACAAGAGATACGGGAGATAAGTCCTTGGCCCCTGGGGGTTGCCATTAACGTTAGTCAGACTCCAAGTGCACCAGCTCAGAAGGAGCTCCAAAAAATGCTTCAATCTACCTGCTCTTCCCCTAAGCATTTCGGATCCCTTCTCCACGACGTAAATGGTCCACAGCTTCTCCATCCTCCTCTCATCCTTACTTCATTCTTGTCACTGGGCCAACTCAGAGAAAAACCTTCCTGAGCCTATGAAACTCTTCATCATTGGACCTGCACCCAAATGCAGTCAGCCAATTTCTTTTACTCTTATGACCCTCGCTATTATTATTTGGGTGACATCTTACACTAGTAGAACCTAGCATTAAAATAATAGAAAAAAGGTTTTCTTTGCTTCGCGTCTGCTAAACTAAATCAATGATCTGTACCCATGTCAACAAATTAATTTTCTTGGAACAATCAATGCCTAGGTCAAAGAAAATAGAGCAATGGAGGGACTTTTCAACAGGATGATAGAGTGAGAAGCATTTTATAATTTGTGAAATTGCGGGGTCTGGCCCCAGGGTTTAAAAAAATATTGTATGACTTATGAATTCACTCTTGGTACAAAAGATTTAATTATACAGAAGGGTATGGAGTCAAATGTTCAGAATTTCCCTTTAACCCCCACCTCTGCCTCCACTTCTGCTCCCTGAAAGTAATGATATCAGCAATTGGGTACATATCTTTGAGTTTCTGTTTCTGAGAGGGATTTTCCCCATGAGCTGCTTTTAATTTTTGGCCATGGTAAACAGGATCACTGTGAACAGATTTGTACATGTGTGAGTAGTTTTGCAGGATGGATTCTTAGAGGTGGCGATGCTGACATGAAAGACAGGACTAGTGTCTATTTTGCTAGACAACTGCCTATTTGTTTTCAAGAAAGACTTTCCTGACTTAAACTTTCAATAAGACTGCATGGAAGTAATTGTTTTCTTGCATCTTCACTGAAGTTAGATGTTAATTTAAAAATGTTTTGCCCCTTAGGCAAAGAAGGGTAGCTCATTATTATTTTTTTACATTTATTGCAATATAATTAATGCCTAGTGGTTTGTTGTGAATTTACCCTCGTGAGGATACAGTCAGATGAATTTGATGTGCAACAACCCCTGTAATCAAGAAATAGGATATTTTCTTCACCTAGAGGTGTTCCCTCATGTCCCTTAGTAATTCATTCCCTTCTCCCCTTACCAGTCCTTGGTAAGCACTGATTTATTTCTGGTTATATAGATTTAACTTTTCCAGGATGTCATAGGAACGGAAATTATATCACATGATCCTTGGTGCCTGACTCCTTTCACTTAATACAATGAATGCTTTTGTGCTCCATCCACATGTTTGTGTCGCTCCTTTTTATTGCTCCTTTTTATGGCTGTGTAGTATTCCATTGTATGACTATCCCACAATTTATTTATTAATCCATCAGTTGATGGACATTTGGGTTCAGTAGTTTGGGCTACTGTAAATAATTATGCCAAACACATTCATTTTTAGTTCTTCATGTGGACATGTTTTAATTTCTTCTGTATAAATACTTAGGATTGACATTGCTGGGTTATGTTGTTAAGATATGGTTACTTGATAAAAAAATGGCAAACTGTTTTCTAAAGTGGTTGGACCATTTTGCATCCCCATTACATTAGTTTTCCAGGACAGCCGTAACAACGTAACACAGACTGGGGGTGCTTAACGCACAGAAAATTTACTGCTTCATAGTTCTGGAGGCTAGAAATCTGAGATCAGGTATTAACAGGCTTGGTTTCTTCTGAGGTCTTTCTTCATGGCTACCAGTTAGCCATCTCCTCCTTGTAGCTTTGCAAGATCTTCCCTCTGCATATGTGTGCATCCTGCTCTCTTTTTATCAGGGCACCAGTTCTGTTGGATTTAGATCAACTCCTAACAATCTCATTTCAATTCAATCACCTCTTAAAAACCCTGCCTCCAAATATAGTCACATTCTGAGTTGCTGGGCGTTAGGACTTCAGTATCTCAGTTGGTGGGGGTGGGGCACAATTTAGCCAGTAACACCCGCCCACAAGGTATGAGGGCCTTAGTCACCCTGTATCCTCACCATTACTTGATATTGTCACTTTTTAAATTTTTTTGTCATTATGGTAGGGTGTAGAACTCACTGTTTTTATGTGCCTCCTTTTTTCTTTTTTGAGCAAAGAAGAACATTGGTCTCTGTGAGCTAGCTCAGTCCTGTTGCTAAGAAGGCCACGGTCATCATGGTACCCCTATAGTGCCCCATCAATGTGCCAGCCATTCCCAGAGGCTATTTCATTGTTTGGAGGACACAGAAATGTGATGACTGGTTCCATGTGAAACTTTTACCACTCCTTGCAAAATGACCTTTGTCTGACTGATGTGATGTCTTCACACATTTTTGGAATTCAAGAAGAATTGTGAAAGCATTTGAGATCAGATGCGGCCAACACTTGGCAGCGGCTGATAGTTTCAGCTTTCTTAAGATAATGCTACAGAAGGCAATTGGACCAATGGGAGATTCTAGAAATAAGAATTAAGTAAAATGAGGGAAAGATGTATGACATGGTTGAGAGTTGTTGATTTTTTTTTTTGAGGTGGGGTCAGGGTAACCCATCAACTTACTGAATTGATTATGGTCAAGGTTGCTTAACCCAACACAAGTACCCTGACACAAGATAAAATTGGACATTATTCCGGGATACTGGGCTTCAACTGAACAAGAGGAACTTACAGGTCACATGCTTCTTAATCATTATCCTCCCAAGTGGCAGAGCGTAGATGCAGAAACAGATCTAAAGTGATCTCTCTTTTGCAATCTCTTTTTTTTGGTTCTCATAGATGGTTCCATTTCAGATTCCATGTGCAAGAATTTTCCTCCACTCCTTCTTCCCATTTCCATCTCCCCCACCCTCCCCCAAACCCAAGCCCACAAAAGTGACTCTGATAGATGTAGAGTAATATTACGATTGATTGGCCTGCCACTGATGGTGCGTACGTGTTTTGTCGTTAGTGGGGAGGCTGAAAGGGGGCCGGGTAATAGAATGATTTGGCCTACAAGACAGCTCCTCCTTGATGAACAATCAGACACAAATGTCAATAACAATTAGATTGTCTGTAAGCTACAGTCACTTAGGGCTCCCAGAGCCTGTCCACAGGGTCTGTATTGAAACCCTCAGCCTTGTGAACTCCAAATCAGGTTTGGCATTGGGAATGAAAAGCCATCAGCAGTAATAGTATTACCAGGCTGTTGGTTGAAGAAGTGCAAAAGTCTCCAAATCATGCTTAGGCTCCCGTGTGTCATGCACAAAGAAAAACTGCATGGGAGTGAGGAGATGAGAGGGAAAGCAAGAGAGAGACTGGGGAGCTCTGGCGGGCATGTGGTGATGGGCAAGGAAGGATTCTACTTTTACTGCTTCCAAAGATGGAGTCCGGGGTTATGGAGTCCTGGCCTTTAGGTTGTGCTCTGCCATTCGTAAGTTACATGACCTTAACCAAATGCAGTCAGTGCCTCAGTTTCCTCATCTTGTAATGGGACCAAAAAGAGGGTGGCATTATCTTATAAGGCGGTTTTGCTAAGTAATCATCATAATGAAGCACTCTGACCGGGAGAGCAGCAGGTGGTCAAGAAGTTACCTTTGAGTGTGTGGATGAGCGTTTCATGTGTTGTAACTCCTTGAATCTCCACTATGACCCACTTCAAAACTGATCAGATATAATCATGTCTGCCAAGCACTTGACTTCATATGTGGCATTTAATAAGTCACGATGATCTTTGCAACACATCTCCTTAGGGTGATGCGGGGAAAGTGAAAGCCAGAAAACCACATTGCTAAGAACACCCCAAACTTCCCACTTTGCGCAGTCCCTGATCTCTGGGGGCCATTCACCTTTCAGGCCAGAGGGAGACAGAAATAGTCTGTTATTGGAAGATACTCTGGTTCAGTGTTTGCTTCCCTGCTTCTCATTTATGTGGATCAGGCTCTGCACATGTGAAGGAAGAAACCTGGGGTAACGGGAGGGTAAGAGGAATCAGGACTCAAAGATAAGACCGCCTTCCCTCTTAAAGGAAGACGCGGTCTGGATAAGTTGAAGGAGCCTCCAGATCTTCTGGCCTGGCTGTGGAGTGCCGAGCAATGGATTTCTCTCTGACCTGGCTGTGGAGTGCCGAGCAATGGATTCTCCTCTGGTATTTGCATAGCAGGGAACATCCCTAACTCATCCAGGTGAAGAGTTTGGCTTTGAAGGATCTTAATTGCAGTGGCAACCCTGCTTATTTCTTTGAATTACCCACTCTTTTTCTCAACTCATTCCACTGCATTTCCCATTTTTTCTCAACTCAAACTATACCCTCCAGATTGACCTGCCGAACATCATATAAACAAAGACGTAGATGCTGGGATTGGCCAGACTTCGGTCACATGTGCTGTGTTGCTTGTACATTTCTCATGGGGTTTGGAGCTTTCATAGACTCATGTCAGGCATCTGGACTGCTGTGTAACTGACCACCCTGAACCTTAGTGGGATCAAGATAGTGAATTACATTTATTTTGCTCATAAATTTGCAAGGTGGACACTTCCTCTTTGCCCTACTTGGTAACTTGAAGGCTCACCACACTCATCACTCATCTCTCCGTGTTGGTGAGGCCTCCACTGGGTCGGGGGCCAGGACACCTACACATAGTTTTACCTTGTGGCCATGTGACTTCCTTACAAAATGGTGGCTGGGTTCCAGGATGAGCTGCTCTCGAGGGAAAAGGCCAGGCAGACAACATTTTCATTGCCATCATGCTCTCACCTGGAGGTCACAAGAGACTCTTCTGCTTCTTTCTGCTTGTCAAGGAAGTCACATAATTCTGCCCAGGTTCAAAGGGAGCAGAAAGACTCCATTGGTTGTTAGGAGTGTGGCCAAGTTCTAGAAGGGCATGAGAGACCGGCACTAGGCTGGGTCCTTTTGGGGAAATCCAATGTGCCACTGTCAGTATGCACACAGCTTTTAGTATAGAAGCTGGCACACAGGAAGTTGATGTTATCTCAAGTTCAAGTTCTTGCAACTAGGAATTGCAGGCTCCCATAGGGCAATCATTCTCTTTGAGATCTTATAATTCTCTGTTACCCTGAACCATGTGGGACCCAGAGGGGATACTCGGCAAGAGTCTGTTGAATGATTAATGAGTGATTTTCAATACTTTAACCCAGTGGTTCTCAAAACTGGCCGCTGATCAAAATCAGTGAGGAGGCTGGTTGAAAAAGATCCCCAGGTTCTACATTTGACCTACTGAATCAGAATCTCCAAGGCTGGGGCCTGGGGACAAACATTTTTTATAACCTCCAGTGGATCAGATGTAGCCAGTGTGAAGAACAGCATTTCCATACCATTGATTAAACTCAGGAGGATCCAAGAGTCTTAGGATAAAAGTGCTTCCGCCTTTTCACCCTGACAGCCTGAGTTTGATTCCCGGCCAGAGAGCTGACCCACATGGTGCAGCAGACCTCTCCTGTCTCTCCTGCTGCTCCCCTCAGCAGTGTATTTCAGTCAATATGCCTGTTCTGCTCCCCACTATGTGTCTGGTGAATCCTCTCACGCCCCCTCCCCCATACTTCTGGCCTACATCCCAGTTCTTCTATGCAAAAAATAAAGAAAGCGCTTCCCCCTTTTATAGATGGACAGTCTCAGGCATGAAGGACTTTACTCAAGGCACACATATTCTCTATACCGCCTGAGAGACGCTGGCCAGCACCGAACCCAGTCTGTGGGGGTGATATTTTTGTACCAGGACTTCGGTGGTAGTGGGGAGAG
>PVIJ01014477.1:0-30056 GCA_004024925.1 Scalopus aquaticus | reverse complement strand
AGGAGGGACCTGAAAAGAGGGTTAGGGGAATGCTCTCCCATGAGGAAGGGGAGGAATGCGACCCTCAGCCTGTGTGTTTGGTGCTGAGATCTGTGTGCTTAATATTCATGTGCGTGGATGAATATTTTCCTTCCCTGTCTTGGAAGAGGGAGGGATAGAGAGAACTCGAGAACAGAAGGGGATCAGCGATCAGCCAGGGAAGGACAGATCCCAAGATAGGAAAATATTTGGATGTGGATTTATAGATCCCTCAACGTAAGTTTCAACATCTTTTTTGGCCTGGCTGTTGCTGTTACCTTCAGGGGGTTGCCAATATCTGTGAAAAACTTGGGATCGTGTCTTCATGCATCAAAATATGGGGCGTATGCACGCCTAGAGCAACGTGTCAGGGGACCCCGGATGTTCTTTGGGCTTTGTGTTCTTGGGCTTTGCCAGCGATTTTTGGAACTTGCTATTTCAACAGGGTTGGTATTTCACACTCAAAGTTTAGAGACAGCGGAATCCATAGCACCCAGATGCCCCTGCACCCCTTGCAGGGCTGACTGTACCTTGGAAAAGCTGGGAAGTCAGCTCAGTTATTTCTGCCACTTGGAATGAAACCAGTGAAAGCCGTTTGCAATTCATCTTGGAGATTGTGTCGGAAAATCACATTTTGTGGTAACAGACCCTAGCTCTCACAAAAACCTTTGTCTTGATTCTTGTTATTGCTGAAGCAAGTAAAAATGCAAAATTGCTACTTAATGAGGTTCAAGCTGTATGAACCAATGAGAAGGAAGTGGGACATTTGGAAAGAGAGTGTCATTTATTCTCTGCCACCAATGGGACATCATGGTGTCACCGCCTTATCCCAGCGGCTCTGGAGAGGCCATTTCATTTGTTCATTCATGTTATTTCCCATCTTGAGAGGCCGAAACTGAAGTTCCCATGCATGGTGTCACTCACCCAGATTGCACAATTTGTAGGTGCTGGTACTGAGTTTTAAATCTTTGTGTGTCAACTCTCCAGACCCCCGGATGAAGAGAGAGCACAATGCTCTCTCATTCACTAACTGAATCCTTCAACAAATAGTTATTGAGCACCTACTGTGTGCCAGGCACTGCTGTCTTAGGCACTGCTGATATAGCGGTGAGCAAAACCCTACACATTTCTGTCTTCACTGCCCTGTAGACACCCCCCAACCCCCACTTTGCTTATGCCCCTTCACACAAACACCACTCTGCAGATTTACTTGGAAACAAATCCTTTTCTGCTTTCTTTTGCGGGTGTAGTTATGCACTGGACTTGAAGTGTAGATTTACTTCTCTTCTCCATCAAATGGTGAACCCCAGGAGAACCAGGGGCTGTATCCCAGCCTGAACCTAGGACCCATGTCACAACTCATGTCACGTTTGGGCTTAAAACACATACTCAAGGGACTATTACATCTCAGCCCCATGTTCCTGAAAGGTGGTAGATTTAGAACTGTCCCTGTACTGGTAACATCTCTGTGCCTTTCCTTTGGGAAATTGCGCCTCCCCCACTCCAATGTGGAGCTCTGGCAGGAACAGCCAATCCCAGAATTCCACCTGCTGTGGCGATTGGTCCAGATATGAGCATGTATCTTGGGTTTGGCCAATTAAATAGCTTCTCTAGGACTTTTTTGATGGTGCTGGACGGGAAGAACTTTTTGTTATTGTTCATTTAAATGTAGCTACAATGCCAGCTTCCTGGTGCCAGCTGACCCGGAAAGAAAGAGAGCATGACTGTGTCTGAGTCTCTGGTTCGGAGCACTAAGGCTATTTCACTCTTGCCCTGTCTGTGGTTAGGTAGAGGAATCGCTCTCCCTCCTCTTCTCCTCTTTGGTTAATTTCAGCTTGAGTTGACTTTCTGTCACTTACACTCACAGAGCTCTGAGGATCGGTACTAGGTGACCATCACAGCAAACACGTGGAAGAGAACTGGAGTCACATGCCAAAGCCATTTGCATCAGCAGCCCTGAGGGATCAGACCCCAGACTTAGATGAGTGTGGGGAGGGGGGGCTGCCAGGCGGGCAGGCATGGTGGCGGTGACCCTGCTAGGGAATTAGACATCATAGTAATTAAATGCTTGGGTGTCTCGAGACTTAAAGGTCTTGAGTTCAAATCCCACCTCTTGTCTCAGACTAGCTGTATGATTTGGGGCAGATGGCTGAACCTCTCTAGGCCCATTACTGTTGACACTCAGAGAAATGGAAAGAGACCTCAAGATGCTGTTTATGGGCCCTAGCTCCTGGAGTTGAAAAGCATCTGAAAGATCCTGCCTTATTCTTTGTGTAACTTGCCCATCACCTTGCCTTTGACATTCGCTCAGCAGCACCAACGGAGAGGATTTATCCGAGCATCATCGGGGATACAGCATTCAACAAAACAGACACGCTCCTTGCTCTTTGGAGCTGACGTTCTAGTAGGCAGACCCATCAATGAGTAATTACAAAACTGTCCCAGGATGGCAGCTGTTCAGGACGTCGTGGGGACACTGTCGGGGGAGCTGATCCAGACTGGTAGTTCTGAGAGGACATCCTAGGAAAATCCAGATGTGCATGGACGCATGAACAAAGCATAGAAATAGACCAGATACAAAAGGAGCTGAGAAGAGAGGGAGCTCCAGGTAGCGCTCAGCACTGCCAGAGTTTCAGTGGTGACACTGCCAGACTCTTTAGGAACATGGTGATACATTTAGCACCACTAGAGCAGGAGGCAGAAATGGCCAGAAACGGGACTGGAGAAGTCAGTGTGGAAGGCCGTGTGGGGGCCTCACATTAAGACTTTATCTTTATGGCTCTGGGGTCCCTTTGAAGACTTGATGCAAGACCATTGCAGGTGTCCTATGGGGGGCTGGAGAAATCAGACTAGAATCCTGGATCCAAGATGGAAAATTCTTGGAGACCCCAACCTCCCATTTTCTGGATGGAAAAACTAAGTCCTTGCGAAGAAAAGTGACCTGCCTGATGTCACCGAGCTGGTGGGCCAAGGGGCTGGACCCAGAACCCAGGTCTCAGGACCTCCAACCCTTGTGATTTTGTGCCCCTAGACTTTTCCTGCCCTAGTCGCCACCTGGGCCAAATCTGGCCCCTCACAGCTCCTCTGAACTCGAAAAGCTCCCATTCCTCACGTACACACAGCCACGCTGTCTCAGGAAGCTCGCAATAAATTTTTTTTCAGGCAACGCCTCACTCCCATCCCTGCAAAACAATGTATTTATTATTGCTAAGCCTTTTCCATCTTTGAGGAGAAAATGCATACCACATGACTCCCCAAAGCCGAGCGGTCCCGGTTTACAAATACAGTACGTTAATAGCTTTGTAAACATTTATTCAGGATGACAGCTGAGGGAAACATGTGGCATTAATTAGAAGACTCAGCAACGCGGCCTATTAAGAGGGAGGTTAAATCTGAATTAGTTGGCTTTGCTGAGACAAGAGGCTCTGGGGAGCAAAACTTCGCTTTAATCTGTTCTGACTCTGGTGACGCGGGGTGTGTTGGGGTGCACGGGGGTCTTGGTTCTCAGGGGGGAAGCCTGTGTCTTGGCAATATGGTCATCGAGTCATCGGACTACAGAATTGTTGGGTTGGCCTCCCCAAAGTTCTGTCCCTGGATGTTGGGACTCATCGTGGCCTTGGTGGGTGGGGGGTGTCAAATCCCGGGGCGCCGTGAGCTTGTACTGATGCAGGGAGCAGGATCAGTTTCCAGGACTGCTGGATGGAAGGGCGGGAGCGTGTTTGCAGCTTTCTGGCCTGTAGTCACTCTTCCTCTGATGTGCTTTGTCTTCTTCGCGTGCAGCTCAGGGTTCCCCCATCACAGAGCTGAGCCATCGGGTTTTCTGTGCCACCCAGGCCTGCTGGTACCATCATCTCTCCAGTAGCCTGGATGCCTTGTGAACCCCAAAGCCATCCCATTCCCCACTTTATCTTGCCCAGTCGTGTCTGGGCTTAAAGCACATTCCCAAGGGGCTTTTTCATCTCAGCCCCGTGTTCCCGAAAGGTTGCACATTTAGATCTTAGAGGTTGTCCCAAACAACCTGCACATCCACCAGCGGAACTATCCCAACAGCATTGAAAAGAGGTGACGTGTCACACGCCTCTGAGTTTTTGACCTGCGCTTGGGCGCATCCCTTGTCCGGAGCTCAGCCTGCACGTCCTCTGGTCTTTCACCAACACTTCATGACCTTGTGATGTGGACCATGAGATTTGCTGCTCCCCGGATGTTGTGCAATGAGTCAGTGTGCTCCGTGGGAATGTCGCTTTGCCCCCTGGATTGCGTGTGACCCTGTTTTGGCCTCTCTTTGTCTGTGAGTATCCCCAAGAGTGCCTTGAGGATCCAGGGATTCTTGGGGATCCCCTGTGACCTGAGAGAACCTGACCGCTGTCCTGCTAATATGTGTTGCCTGGATGCATGTGAGAACGGGCGGCCTTGGGAAGCCAGGAGTCTTCTCTCGGGCTTAGTTTCTTCATCTGTAGAATGGGCTGGTGGGCAGGGAGGGAGGGCTAGTTGGGGGAGGGTCTGCGGGCCAACTAGCACCACTGAGATCTGGTGTCTGCTCTGAGGGTCCTGCCTTTGGGACCTCTGCCCCCGCTTCTTCATCATCTGGTTAGCTGTGCTCCCATCTTCGCATTGCTCCAAGTAAAAGCTCCTTGTTGTTTGACATGATGGATGACCCAGACCCAGACCGAAGCCTCCACTCTTTTGGCACATTCCCCAAACCATCCTTCCTCTCCCTTCTCCACTCACTGCACGGGCACTGGCCACTCTAAGACATGTTCTCTTTGGAGGTTTTCCACACTGGTCTTTCAAGAACGGTGATGGGTGAGGCAAGATGCAAACCGAGAGACTGGGGAGTAACACAGCTAACTGGTGAGCTCGGCAGGTGGGGTTTGACTTGAACAAGGGTCTGCAGAGGAGACTCAGCACATAGCCAGCGTCTCGTGAGCAACTCTTACTACTCCAGGGGGGAAATCTAGCAAGTGGAGTAAGAGGAGGTTGGCCAAAAGAAGTGTCAATAGGATTATGACCCTGATTTTGCAGATGGAGAAACCAAGATGCAGAGAAGGGAAGTAATTGCTCAAGCCAAGTAGCGTAGCCAGTAGGTGAAGGTGGGGAGTCTGCGTTCCCCCTGGCAGTTTAGACCACTGGACCTTTATCAACCTACCTGCCTTTATCAATGTACCTGAGGAAGCAGCCTTTGCTTTTCTTTCTTCTCTTTTTTTCTAACATAGGCTGGAGGAGGTTGCTTTTATTTTCTCGGTGTTTAGGCATTTCTGTGGGTCCTCCTCATAGGCCCTTCACAATTCTGAGGCCGTGTCCCCCCTATTTACTCCTTCTTCCCTCCAGCACTCCATAGAATCCCACAGATCAGCTTTAAGATTGAGAAGTCCCCCTCCCGTCCCCAGAGAAACTGGGAGGCTCAGAGAGCTATGTTTAAGGGAACACAAAAGTGCAACCTTCCAGAAGAGCAGACTCTTCCATAGGGCGTGGCCTGGTCATCAGCAGTTCTGACTCCAGTTCTGACAATGCTACTGACCTTCAAGTCACCAGGGACAAAGGTGCTGCCTTCACCCCGGTCTGGACAATCCATTTCCTCCTTTTAAAGTTGGATTAGATCCTATTTCTCTTCCATGGAAAGATTTGAAAGGACCCCCACAACCAAGTCCATATCTTTATTCATATTATCGAACCCCGATGTCATTGTAAGCGGGTACCCCTGCCTCTGTTTTTCTGCTATAATTTGGGAATCTTCAGGTTTTCTGCCAGGAGGGTGGAGAGGCAAAAGGAAAGGCCATGGAAAGGAGCCATGGCGAAAAGATGGTAGGGATGTGTGAAGTGTTGTTCAGAATCCTAACTCAGGCCGGATTCATAGCTGGATCCATAGTCGGGTTCACGGCCAAGTTCACGGCCAAGTTCACGGCCACATTCTGAAGTTGGCCTCCAAGTCCTGTGCTTTAAAAAAGATCATTATCCGAGCTGCCAAACCAATATTAAAACCAGTGGCTTATGAAAGGGCCTGGCAGTCGGCTCTGGGAATCTTTTTGCACCTCTTAATTTTGCAGAGAGAAGGAAACATCTCATCTGGGGCAGGTCTTTCAATAATGACAAAGCCAGAAATGGAAAAGATTTTCCCCAGTTCACTGGCCTCATTTCTTAAAAGACCCAGCTAGTTCGTTTTGGAAATTACCCAAGGAGCAGGGAGGTTACGAGAGTGAGTTCCCTAACTTTCAGGTAGGAAAAGCTGCCCATGTGACAGAATAAGATGACCCTTTAGAAATCATCATCATGCAGTAAACTGATCCCAGATGCCTCTGTTGGATGTTTTTGTTTTTTGAAGGGATGTTTTACTATTGTCAGGGAAGGAAACCCAGCAGCCCCATTATCTGCCTTCCCCACCCCTAAACCCTCACCCCCAGCGTTCGGTGAACACTAATTTGCTCTTTGTTTCTATGGATATACTGTCTCTGTCTGTCTGTCTCTCTCTCTGAGTCGCTAACTCTTGTTCTCATCCATCCGTCTATCCATTTCTCTCTCTCCTAGTCTGGATATTGCTTATTAATTAAATCACACAGTATGTGACCTCTTCTGTCTGGCTTCTTTCCCTTAGCATGTTTTTCAGTTTCCCCTGTGTTGTTGCATCTATCAGGAGTTTATTCCTATTTATAACAAATAATATTTTACTGTCTGGATACACCACATTCCATTTATCTTCAGCGTTCATCCATTGAGGGACACTTGGGTAATGTCTACCTTTGGGCTGGTGTGAATTTTGCTGCTGTGAACATACGAGATTGGTGTGAGCACTTATTTTCAGTTCTTCTGGGTTGATGCCTGGGAGTGGAATTGCTGGGCCATCTGGTGACTGTATGGTTAACTTTTTGGGAAGCTTCAAACTGCTCCAGGATGATTGCGCCATTTTGCATTCCTACCAGCCAAGTGTAAGGGTTCTGATTTCTCCACAACCTCGCCAACATTTGTTATTTTTCATTTCTTGATTATAACCATTCTAGTGGGTATGAAGTGGCCTTTTACTGTGTTTTGATTTGCATCTGCTTTTCTCTAATGACTCAAGGGACCAGGCATCTTTTCATGTGATTGTAGGTCATTTGTATATCTTCCTGGGAGAAATATCTTTTCACATCTCTTACCCACTTTTTAATTGGGTCATTTGTCTTCTTGTTGCTGGACTCCAAACTTTCTTGACCTCATCAATAATTTTGCTGTGGGGCCCATTGCTGAAGGAGTCAGAGGCAAGACCTGCCCAGACTATCCCTGGACAAAACAGAGCCAGGAAATGAAGGGAGGCCGCCCAAGTGGCTCTGGCTAACCTTTTGCCTTTGGTCCAACTCGCAAAGAAGCTTAGAAGCCTTCCTTCTCCAGAATACTAGAAATCTGTTACTCTTGCTCAAAAACACTCCAATTGTAGGACCCAAGCAGTTCTTCTCATTATGAGAACATTCCACACCCTTAAGTCCCTTTAATCACTTATAACACTCTCTCTTTATCTCTCATATGGAAACAATATGTACTATTTTCCATACGCTGTAATTATCCTCTTTGATAAAACCATGTGCAAAAACATACACAACACGCCAAGTTTTATCCACCTGGCCAATTTACATAGACTCGATTTTTTTCCTGCTTTATATTTTGCTTCATGTATTTTCACAGCCATATTATACAGTGTCAGTCAGAGAGACAGTGAACGGAAAATGTAGCGTGATTCCAAATTTCCCTCCTTCCTTTCATCTTCGACTTCTTCTCTCTAATTCCATTAACCCGTCACACCAAGAAAACAAAGCGCTGGAGCCAGGGAAATCTTTCAACACCTCTGATGGAGGTTGTGGGGCTAGATCAGTCTTGGCACTCGTGAGTCCTTGGAAGTCCTGGACAATGGCCCATCTCAGCTCACCTCCACGCCACGGGCTGGGCTGGAGTGAGGCGCCCAATAACTTCTCGGGAAATCCATTCCCTGTCTCTGGACTTGGACCATTTCTGCTAGACGCTGAAGTCCCTGGGGGAAAGCAGTCAAGTGTGGCAACAAGACCCTTGGCTGTGGAATCACAGAGTCTCAAAGTCATGGATTTGCTGCTCCAACAGATTTGGGAGCTGTTGTGGGTCTTTGAATCATCCTTGGTCTCTGTTTCTTTGACTTGAACATGGCAATGACAGTTGTGCCTGTTTGCAGGGGCTGTGTGTCTTTATGATAGCTAATCTTGACTGAGTCCTGGCTGAGATGTCTCCCGATAATTTAAAAGTGTTTACCCTTGCCACACTTCTATTGAGATGTTTATTTTACAGGTGGGGAAACTGAGGCTTAGGAATATTAGTTTGAGCAGGTTCACAGAGGTTGGCCTTGGGGAGCTGGATTAGCTCTTGTCTCTGGGGTGTCACCACCATCCTCTGGACCCTCTTGTCTTTTGGGTGACAGAGTGCAACCCCCTCATCGATGGTAGCTGTGAAATGGAAAGGCCTGAATGCAGAAAATGTGTAATTTATCCCCTTCCTTACCTTTATCACTTAGAATGAATCCTCCTTTCTCAGAGACTGCAAGTTCAGGAGGGCAAAATGGAGTTCTGTCCAGGAGTCTCCTAAGGAATCCTTTCAAAGGTTTTGGGGGTCTGCAAAGCCCCTGAACAATTTGGCTTTGAGCAGTTTCTAAATCCACAGGCAGATTAGACGAAATGGAATCCGTATGTTTCTGATTCATTTACACTTAACTCATCAAAATGTTCCTTTTTATGAGCTATTTGATGTCCAGAAAGCCTTTTGAGTAGATTTTATAAGACTTTTAAAGACTTTTCTCTTAGAAACAGGCAGTTGCATTTTGCCAAGAATAAACAAACTTGAACCTCAAAAGTGCACGGCTTGCCAACGATCCTGATGCCAGAGGGCAACTTTGCAAAGTCACCCCTTTCTCACTCCTGACACCTTCTTCCATTTCTTTCCCCCCACCCCTCCTCCACCCCGCCCTCCAATCTTGGCCCCTCTGGTTTCCTTGCAGGACTTTTTACCCCCGTCCCAAACATTTGCATTCCCTCCCAGCATATTTCTGTTCACCTTCTGTTCAGATTTGGCTCCTGGAGCTTTCACCTGTGGCCTCTTCACGTGCTTGATTGTAAAGAACACATGAAAAGGTGCAAGGATTTCCCAGTATCTCTGAGATCAGCACCCACACACGGTCTCTCTCACCTGGCGGTTCACCGAGAACTCTCCTCCCTTCCACGTGATTTTTTTTACAAGGACAGGCAGGATGGCCTTTATGATTCTTATTTTCCAATCATGGAAGCTGAAACTGAAAGGGCCTAAGTTGTCTAGATTGGCTCAGACCATTTAGCTCAAAGGAGGTGAAGTTGTGTCTTAGCCTGTGGGTTTGCTCTAACAGAACTCTGTCGTCTAGGTGGCTCATGAATGACACACATTAATTTGTCACAGTTCTGGAGGCTAAGAAAGTCCAAGATTAAGGCCCTGGTAGATTCACTGTCTGGGGAGAGCACTCTTCCTGGGTCATGGTTGACTGTCCGCTACGGGGTTTTCACATGGGAGAAGGGGTCAGGCAGCTCTGTGAGGGTCTCCTTTATAGGGCACTAATCCCATTTAGGAGGGTCCCACCCTCCTGACTTAATCACCTCCCAAAGACTCCACCTTCAAAGATCACCATTTTGGGAACTAGGTTTCAAAATAGAAATTTCGGGGTGACACAGACATTCAGTCCAGAGCAACTCCAAAAACCTCTTATGTAGTTTTGTTTTGCTGGGCCAGCTCCTAGGCCTGACTCCAAAGACTATGGAAGAACTTGTAATTTTTTCCTGGGATGTTAAATCTAAAGAAGAACCTTAGAAATCAAAGTGAGGTGAGATGTAACTGTTAACAGCTCAAAACAGCCTGAAGATCTGCAGTGATACTGCTTTTGTTTAGATGAGAAACTGAAGTTTAGAACGAGCAAGTCATTTGCACGAGACCACACAGCTAGCCCAAGGGAACGAGGCATTGTGCACTAAACTGACACAGGGAGTTCAGCGTGTCCCAAGGTGTATGCATGCCACCAGATGTGCATGATGCCAAATGCTCCAAGAACGTGACAGTAAGTGATTGTGAGTCACACAGTGAGGGTTACCCCTCTGCAGGCCTCTTTCAATTTTCACAGGCACAGAGAAAACCCTGGCCTGGCCTGGCCTGGCCTGGCCTGGCTCTAACACCTCGCTCACACTCTTTTTTTCTTTAAAGATTTATTTATTTATGCATACAAGAGCTGAGGTGCAAGCCAGAGGTGTGGTGGGTGAGAAGATTCACCAGAGACAGAGTGGGGAGCAGAACAGGAGGATCTACTGAAATACACTGCTGAAGGGAGCAGCAGGAGAGACAGGAGAGGTCTGCTGTGCCCTGTAGTAAGCTCCCTGGCCGGGGATCGAACTCGTGCTGCAGTGGCTACGGATAGCTTCATAGTGCTGAGACTTAACCCCTTGCGCCACCAGGGAGGCCTTCGCTCACACTTTCTTTTCTCCACTTTATTACATGGAAAATCATCACACATAGATCCTCCCGCTGACAGCATTGTAGAGCTGAAACTGAATAGCTTTGTTTGGAGTTCACTGTGTTTCTTTTTGAAGGTTACATTTTGTTTTTGGATGTGACACTGGTACATGTGTATTTAATGCTATATAAGTTCCTTATGATATTAAATAAAATACAAAACTGATTTAAGAAAAAACATAGCAAGTGAATGGTTAGCCCGATGATGAATACGGCAGAAATTTGAAGTTAGCACCCTAAGGACTGATGTTTGGGAAACACACATCAAGCCCATTTTACAGGGGATGAAACTGATTCCGTGAAAGAGAGCACAAGAGATAGTGTAAGGTCAAGGTAGGAACTCAGCGTTCTGAGCACTTCCTGGGTGGTATTTCACATCTTGAAGTGCCCAGTGTTTTTCCACTGGGGCGTCCCCAAGCCCTGCCATCTGGTCAATACTTCCTGGACCAGAGAGTCACTTGGTGAGGGAGGGAATGAATGAATGAATGAATGAATGAATGAATGAATAAAACATTTGATGATCTCCTTCCTAATATTTTGATGATGCTAATTCCCTTGAAGGAAGGAAAGTTATCTTAGATGGGACCTATCCAGGCTAGACTGTTTCTAAGTTGACCTTAGCTTTTTCAAAATATAGGGGTGCTTTTAGTCTGAGACCAATGAATCTTAACTGGTGGGTGTGAGATTTTTTTCTCTTTCCTTGGGGACATTTCTCGATGTCCAATAGTGACTTTATTGCTTGTCTTTATTGAAGGGTGTGATACTGTCTAGTGGATACCAGTCATGGATGTTTCTAGATGTTTTACAATGCACAGAACAACCTGGCAACAAAGAATTATCTGGTCCAGAATGTTAATCGTATCCAGGTTGAGAAACTCTGTTTTAAAACCATTGTACAGTTAGGGAGACTTGCAGGTAGAGAAGTTCTGTCTAAGGATGTATTGCAGAGAGCAGTCTTGCTGAGTACTTAAAAATATCTTTTTCTTACTGGCTGTCCATCACTGATCAAGCCTTTCTACATCTCAGTTTTGCTGATTGGTGCATAGATATGCAGGTTCATATTTATATATAAAAAAGTTATTGATCAACAGGAGTAGTAAGGTTGATGTCCTACTCTTTGATCACTACTGTTGTACTAAGTATATTGGATGCATGAAGTCCATATTTGATACATGAAAATGCCTGGCCCAAACCCTGTGGATTTCTACAAAATTTTTGTTTTGTTGGTGAGTATGATGAACTATTTCTAGATAACTGTTTTTAAAATTATTTTGCCTGTGAGTGCTTCGCATGCTGATCAGAATCTTAAAGATGACAGTGGAGTACTAAGATCAAAACACAGTCAACTGTATTGGTCTATACCGCGTATCTCACTCTGGTCCCAGACCTTGTTTTCCAGGAGGGTGAGAGTGCATCACTTACATGCTGCTCCTCAGAACCCTGACTGTTGCCAGCCACCTGAGAAGGTATGAGCAAATTTATTTAAGTGACTGGGTCATACTTCTCAAGTTCATGTTCTGTGCCAATAATATTAAGTGATGACATTTCCCTTTTATAGATAAGAAAACTGATGTTGATTCAAGGGGGTGTGTTAATGAAGGTCACACTGCCAAGTGTATGGAAGAAGACACCAAGGAACGTGTTACTGATAGAAGTTAATTGCCTCTCCAAAAAGCATGTGCCTTGTGAGAGGCTCTATAAGATTGAAGCCCACCCCAACCATTGGAATATTTATCTACTATGAACAGTGACACAAAGGGTGAAAAAGCCAAAGAGTGTTGTCAGGACCATTGGCTTTGAGGGACCCAAGTACTGGGTCACACTGAGTGGTTTTGGGGGAAGGCTCTCACAGTCGCTTCACCCCCAAAGTGTCACAGAGAAGCTGCCTCAAGCTTTTCGTGAAGGTGAATTAGATGATGATGTGCAAAAAGGCCAGGTTCTGGGTAGGGGACCCTAAAAAACACAAACTATTAGTAGCATGTGCAAGTGTGTGTCACTTCTCTTTCAAGAAAAAGAATGACATTTTGCTTTGTGGGGACTAAAAAAAAAAAAAAATAGCAATCTTGTGTTAGAAAGATGGAAAGCCAAACTCTCACATTATGAAAAATTAGCTCTTTTGCTTAAGAGCACACAGACCCTTGAGAAAAATAAGATACAAAACAGCGCCGACAGTAGACAGTGGGAAAATGCCATGTTCTTATTGGCACTATTAGAGGAAAATATATCAATTGTATAATACCATCACAAATGCAGTTATTTGTAATGTCAAAGAAACAATGTCAGCCGTGGCGCTTGTCTCTTTCACTCCCTCTCCTAGAAATACTTCATAACCAAGCATAAAATCACAGGAAAATGTGAGTAGTATTTGCATTCATTAGGGCTTCCTAATGATCTATTAGCCATGTCATGCTGCATCCTCAGTTTGAGATTCTCTGCCTTTCTGCAAGAATATTAGTTCCTCTTTGTGTCTGAGCGGCCAAGCTTTTCCATTTAAAAACATTTTTAAAAGAATGAGGTGCTGCAGTGCATATCTTGACAAACCATCAAATGACTCTCATTCCTCCCCCCTCCCCCCCATTCCAGTTGGCATGGGAACCTACTGTTCCCATCAAGGAAGCAGCTTGGGAGGAAAACATAATTTATTGGAGCAGAGTTATCAAAGTTACTTTGAAAAGAAAAAAAGTTGTCAGTATACTTTGTTCTTTTATTTTCTCTTTTAGTGCCTGTTGTATGCATGCGTGTGTGTGTGTTCGTGCATGTGTGCACACACACATACACACAGTTCAGACATCTGGTCAGCTCAACTGAGGGACTGTTTGGGTACCTCAGAGCATCTGGTCAACCCTGGAGAGAGAGAGAGAGAGAGAGAGAGAGAGAGAGAGAGAGAGAGAGAGAGAGAGAGAGAGACACACACACACACACACACACACACACACACACACACACACACACACACACACAGAGCCCATATCCCACCACTCTCGCCGAACAACACATTAAGGGATATCTGGGCTCCTGAGAGATGCATTGTGTTGACCAGCTAATAATTCCTGAGAAATAGGGAAACAGCGCTCCAAAATTCTGGGATTAAAGTGACTTTGTTTGCCTCTGTTTTTTTTAAATTTCATATGTGTTTGCCCCCTGTGACTGAATCTGTTTTGGATTTTATTCTAAAGTGCAGCAGATTGTAACTTTTTCTTCAAATTTCACATTTCTTTTATCCTAGGATAGGAGCCTAGCGAATTAATTTAGCTTGTGGAGGGGAATTTGGATTTTAAGTTTTCGGTTAAATTGTTTAAGACCAGAAGTGAAAATATTGTTTTTATGGACAGAGGCGGAGGGAGGTTGGGGGTGGGTGGGAAATGGTGGCAATTGTATGTGTGTGGGTTGGGGGTAGGGGGGTGAGTTTGGATGAAATTAACTTTTAATACCAGAGCATTTAAATATGAAACCAAGAAAGGAGGCAAGTTTCTCTTTTTCTCTCTTTCTCTTTTCCCTCCGCCGTGATGAGGGGAATACTCACTGACTCTACATTTTAGAAAATAGGCAAAGTGTAAAAAGAAAACATCACCTCTAACTTAATAGTACAGCGATAACCACTGTTACACATTTTGATTTATTTCCTTCGGGCTGAGATAATGCTGTATATACAATATGGGTTCATTTTTCATGGACTGTCATATCGTGAGCAATTTTTCCTGTCATTAAATATTCATTAGAGTTATAATTTAAAATGATTGTGAAATATTTGGTTACACCATGATTTTTACTTCACCATTTTTAATTGATGGATATTTAGCTTTGAAAAGGCTCAGTGCAATGACCATCTTTAGGCAGGAATCATTGCCCGCATGTTGAATCCAAAGACCACAAAAGTTCAGAATGGCTGGTGCCCAGGATGTAAAGATGAGACAAAAGACAAAGTCGGTCAGGTAGGCAAGACAGATCCTGCCAGTCCCTGTAATCCATGCTTAAGGTTTGGGACTTTACTGAAATAATAACAGGAGTCATGAAGATGAAGATGATAAAATCTGTAATATGGGTTGGAGCCCTTACTCTTTGCCAGACACCTTTCCAAGGAGTTATTTATTAACTCGTTTAATCTTTGCAACAATCTTGAACTGTAGGTATGGAAGACCGAAGCGTGGAGAAGTTGAGCCATCTGGCTATGATCATAAGGCTGGTGGAAATCTAGAGAGCGGAGCAGACCCTGTTCACCTTTTTAGCCTATTCCTTTGTATCCATAGGAAGCCACTGAAGGATGGTGGAGGGAGGTTGAGAGGCACAACGAAGGGATTCGCAAATTGAAAAGACTTGCTCTGTTTGCTGTGAAGAGAAGGGAGGGAGAAGGCAGGACTGGCAGCTGTGATGCCAAATCTAGGAGAAAGTGGAAGGCCGGGAGAGCTGGTGACTTTGGGCGTGGAGGGAAGTTAATGCACTTAAGGACAGTTCGAAGGCTAGATGGTCGGGGCTTGGGTCTGGAGACAGAGGTACAGGCCAATGTGAAGATCGCCTTGTGGACTCGGGCAGCTGGTGGAGGTGGGATCATGTGTTGAGAGGAAGGGCAGGTTGGATGACCTGTCCCAGATCTCGAAGCTTCTAAGTGCAGGAGGTGGGCTTTTGAGCACCAAAGCCAGGAATCTGTGGTTCTGGAGACAGCGCACACTAAGTAGGGGAGAGGAGCAGACAACCAGAGGGTGGGGCTCTAAGAGCACAAGCTGGGGATCTACCGTGCCACAAATGTTGCCCCTTGTCTCAAGGGACTAGATACCCCACTAGATATAGCAGGGAACCCCCATGTCAGCACATGGGGAACTGCTTCCTGTGAGAAAGAGTCAGGAGACAGGAGGCAATGGGGGCTCAGCAGGGGGTCCCTTCATCCATCGCCTAACCCCAGGGAGCCCCTACACAGAGCAACTAACTCCACGTAGGGGCTTCTGTGAATGATGTGCTGAGGGTTGGGGGGCTATTTATTTTGAGGAGCCAAGCACTAAAAGCAGGCTAGGGTCTTGAATGTAAATCCTTTTAAGTACTTTGGGCAAAAGAGGTGACAAAATGAGGGAAAATCTGGGGTCTTGGGAGTAGATATTCTAAGTTTGGGGCCTGGTGTTTCCATTTTCTTATCTGGTGACCACAGGAATACTGGTTTAAACTCTTGAAAAATCTGTTTATTTAACCATCCAGGGAGACGGGGTGACAGGGTTACCCAGAATGAAATTTTACGTATATATGTCAAACACAGGGCTTGAGATGTATAAAATATGTCGACATGGACTCTGTTTCTTTCCTCTACGCTACCTGATCTTCTCCACTTTGAGGGCCTGATTCTCACCTCAGGGTTCCTAATTTTGTGGTTCCCCAAATGCAGGCTGTTCCCTGCCAGGCTGGTGAGTTATGTAATACTGGTGTAGCTCTTACATCTTGTGAAGCACGTCCAGTAAATATTCTCATTTAACTCTTCTGATCACAGCCGTGACACTAAGAACATTCCCATTTAATGGATAAAGAAACTGAGTCTCTTTTTCCTTCTGGCTTATTTCTCTGAGCATGATCCCGTCTAGCTCTATCCATGTTGCTGCAAATTGCATGTGTTTATCTTTTTTGATTGCTGAATAGTATTCCATTATGTATATGTATCACATCTTCTTGATCCAGTCATCTATTTTTGGGCATGTGGGCTGAAAAATATCGAATGGTTTCACTTATAGCAGGAATATAAGGGAACCAAATAAGAGAGAGCACAAGGGACTATGGTGATGGTTCACAGGTCAATTGGTGGTGGGAAACCTGTGGGGAACACACAATAATGTAAAAGACATAAATAACAATAACAATAAAAAATATTTAAAAAGATTGCGAATTGGTTGGGTCCTTCCAACCTGACAGTTTAAAAAAAATTATAATACTGTCCAAAAAACAAAAAAAAAGAAACTGAGTCTCAGAGACACACTGATCAGTTCAGGCTCCAGAAAAGGTGCTACGAGGATCTGGACCCTGGGCCCTTTGGCGTGGTGTCCTTGCTCTGTAGAACCCATCTTTCTTCAGTCACTGGGGAGATGTAAGTCCTGACCTCCTATGTTAACTATCCTTCGTTTAACCACCAAATACTGCAGTTTCTAGTACAACAGCCCTCTCTGGCCTGGGAATAGTCTGTGCCAGCCAGAATTTTCCCTTCATCTCACATGCTGGCAATGACCCTGGCAGCTCAGAGATGCCAGCTGTCTGCCCAACCAGGGAGCGGTCCTCGCTCCCTACCTCCTGTCCTTCTGGACCCCCAAATCCTTCCACGAACATCTTAGCACTAGAGCCTGCAGAGGCTGTACACTCTGACTTATGTTTGCAACTAACAGGCTACCGCCAAGCAATAGACATCCACACCAGAATCGCTGATATGAAAACCCAAAACAAAAGTCAGAAAACCTTGGCCTGTCCATGCATACAGAGAGGCCAAATCTGTGACTTTTATAAAAGTAGGAGCTAGAGTGGGTGTCACCATGGCTTAGGCAGTTCTGGAGTCAGGCATTCAGTTCATAGCTCGTGGCATCGTGCAACAGAATTCACTTCTCGGACACTCAGTTTCCCCATCCCCTAGACTGGAGTCTGCAGGTTAGAGATTTTCACCTGCTTTCTTCGCTGCTGTCTCCTGAATGCCTAGGACAGTGCCTGGAGCTTGGTAGCTGTTGTAAGAATAATTTTTGATGGAATCTGTCGGCCAAAGCTGTGATGCTTCCTCTTGGCGGTGTTGTGAGGATGGGACGAGAAGACACAGGCAGCGCCAGGTCAGTCACTGGCCCGTGGTGTCCTTGCTGCGAACGGCAGCTGCTATGGTTGCTGTCTCCTTGAGAGATGGGCCACCTTGTTTCCATCCTAACACTTTGTGGTCCTCTCACGTATTAGTACGTGTTTTTGTCACCAGTATCAGGTGGCCGCTCATGTATTAATACGTGTTCATCTAGTTTCCGGTTTTTCACACCACTGTGGATTTATTTGGAACTATTAGGAGCTATTTCTTTGATCATACTCAGTCTAGAAGCTTTACACATTGTTTTGGCGAAAGTGTAAGGTGTTTTATGAGAGCTATTACAGTTTTTTTAATATTCAGCAGTTCAGGAGTTGTGTGTGTTTTATTGAATGCTTATACCATTCATGCGGTGGCACAGAAAATGGCCGGCCCCAAGGACTGGTAAATTTATTTATTTATTTATTTTTATTTTTTATTTTTTATGTATTTATTTTTTTATTGCTATTTATGTCTTTTACATTTTGTATTTCCCTTGGGCAGCCCACCACCAATTCACCCGTGATCCATCTCCATGGTCCCCTGTATTCTCCTCTCTTCCATTTTGTGCCCTTATCCTCCCCTTCCCCCACTCCCCCCCACCGCTGAGTGTCTCTCTCCCACCCGGCCTCCCTATAGTCCTGTTATAAGTGAAACCATTCGATATTTTTCTTTTTCTTTCTGGCTTATTTCACTGAGTATGATCCCCTCTAATTCCATCCATGTCGCTGCAAATTGCATGTGTTTATCTTCTTTCCATGCTGAATAGTACTCCATTGTGTTTATGTACCACATCTTCTGGATCCAATCATCTATTTTTTGACATCTGGGTTGCTTCCATACCTTTGTTATTGTGAATAGTGCCGCAATGAACATACGGGTGCATGTATCCTTTCGGATTAGTGTTTTTGTGTCCTTTGGGTAAATTCCCAAAAGTGGTATTGCTGGGTCGTATGGGAGCTCCATGTTTAGCAATTTGAGGAATCGCCATACAGCTTTCCATAGTGGTTGGACCAGTGGACTGGTAAATTTAAAGGGCACTGGCACACAAAGTGCTAAGAGAGATGTTGGAATGTTCCATTCCTGCAGAATAAGGTGCCTTGCTGAGAGCCACTTTGGACAAAGGAGGAACTTTGCCTGCTTGTGAAAGAAGGGCGAGGTCATGTTTTGTCATCTCCAGCTCTGGTGGCTGGACCGCCCCTGCTTCAAGGTCTAGCAAGTTTCGGAAATGTTTTTGAAGTACACAAGGGAAGAGGCAAGACTTGAGATTTGGCTGGAAGCTCTGTGTAGTTGGCTGTTGCAATTAGGGAAACCAGGGAATGTGGTAAATAAAGATCCTATTGCACTTTGCAGGAGAATCCAGGGACTTGGACTTGGTGTCCGGCCAGTTGTCAATTTGGGTAATTGTGCTTTGATGACCTCAAAGTCTCCCTTGGGATTTCAGGAGACACAGTTCTGTCTCATGACTCCTGAAAGCCCCCCGCTTCTGTGGAGGGGCCACGTGGCAGTGGCAGGGGGAGGCTGAGTTTTGGTATTTGGGGAATCAGTTCCATTGTGAATGAAACCCAGACTTGATGGTCTCACTGCCCGTCTTTCCCAATACGACACCCAGCTCCGATGGCACATGGCAATCTCACTCAACAACACCCCTAGAGAAACACAACATCGCACCCCAGTATGTCTCCTGAAATGATACCACAGCTCAAGATGGCATCAGGGATGACAATAATGCCATGACAACACAAGGTGACACACTGCTATTCCGCTCTCCTGCTGCACACAAGCCAGCCACGTTTAGCTCCACACAGCTCGACACGAAGTCTCAAATGAAGAACAACTGAAAGATCGCTCTTCACCCCAGCATGACTCCCCAAGATAGCACAGCCTACCAACCCCCAAACCACCCAGTGCCAATTCAGCAGTGTTAAATTGGCCCCTGAAATGGAAAGAGAACAACTAGAACCATTCCTTTGGAAAACCCAGTCTTTCTCCTAACCAAGGTCTGTGGCCGTGTATGCCTGGGGTTTTCCCAGCCCTGGGGACTGAAGAAACCAAACCCACTCCCTTAAATCTGCCAACATGGGAATGTTTCCTCTGACCTTCACTGCCGTCTCCCCTCCTTATTTCCTCGACCACCATTAGCCTTGGCTAATCACTGTCGGGGTGTTGGTGCCAATTCGGGCCTTGGAAACGGCTCCAAGAGAGAGTGGCGGGAAGGTGCCGCGGCGTGCTGTGGATGGGAATTGTTAGCATCGCTGGAAAGGGGGGGCTGTCCACTGGCAGCTCTGTGTGGTCTGCTCGTCCATCCAAGACAAACCTCAACCCCAACACTTGATTTGGCAGACGGGAAAAAACAGAACAAAGTTTGCTCCCTTTTTCAAGAAGTGGACGGGGAGATCCAGGCTACGGTTCACTCTCCGTCTTTTTCCTTTTTAAACAAACCGCCTGGCTTTTAAGATCTTCAAAATCCCATTAAAGGCTTTTACCCCTTCATATATTGGAGGCGTTTGATGAAAGGGGGTAAAGGGGAGGGAAAAGATAACGGGGCCTCAGAGAACAGAGACCAGAGGCCTTAATTTCGCCTGTCTCCCCTGCCGGTAATGGCGTTGGATGTAAACACTGGCCTGGTGAACACTAGAGCGTGATTACAGGACGGCTGGGGAAAGAGGAAGCGTTTGCAAACCGCAAGGAGGAATGTCGCCCTTTGAAGGAGCTTGGCATTTATTTTTTGCCCCCTCCACTGCCCCCTCCCTCCCATCCCAACCCTAGTACTTTTCTCCACGGCTTTCTTCTCTGGGTTCCTTGTACTGTAAACACAGTGACAGAAATTAGATGTGGGCAAATCTGTTAAACATTTTAAGTCGAAGTGGGGTTGGCTGTTGTCTCACTCCGCGGGATATGCGAGACGGAGCTAATAACTTCGTAACGGGTCTTTTGTTTTTGTCTGGGGCCGGTGTGTGTGGGGGGGAGTGGAGGGCAGGGCCCGGCTGAGGAGGGGGCTGCGGGCTGGAAAGCAGGGCCAGGCTGCCGTGAGGGGACCCGCCGAGGCTTCCCGTGTCGCGGGGCGCAGTGGGCAGCGCTGGGGACAGCCGATGACCGCCACCACGGGCCAGCCCCTGGCCCTTCCCTGGCTTGGGGCACACTCTCTGGTCTCCTGGTCGCAAAGCACCTCTTCCTGACAGCTTCGTGCTGCAAGCTTCTACTGCCGCCTCTTCGTTTGTTCCATCCGTGAAATTCCCAGTGACGTCAATGGGGTGCCATGTGCAAAACACGTGGCGTCTCGGGGACCGTGGAAGGACACCAGCAGCAGAGCTCTGTGGGGTTTTGCCTCCATGTTATGCTGTCTGGAAACCTCCGCCTGGGCTCGAGTTCATGTTCTTAATTCTGGTCAGATGGTTGGGGTGGGAACCCAGAAATCCACAGCTGGAAGCACCGTCAAGTGATCATTTAATTAATTGAACAAATACGGATGGAGGGCATGCGATGCGGCAAGCAGGCTAGATGTTGGGGAGCTGATGGGGAACCAGACAAGCTTGGCCTGGGGAGCTCTGGCCTCCTGTGTGCGGTATAGTAAATAAGTCATTTCACAAATTATTGTTTAATCATAGCCTGCTAGAAGTTACAAGGAAGGCGGCAGCTATGTGGTATAAAACGGGGTGCCTAATCGAGTCTGGGAGAGGGGGCAGGCCCCAGGGTCCATTCTTTATCTTTCACAGGATGACAGTTTAATCTAGGGATTTGTAAACTGGGCTCTGACAGCACTTAGTTTTCAGTAGTTCCCCGAGCTTCTATGCACCCACTGGCCTTCAAACTACCCAGAGTGGATATTTTCTATTTTTTTCCAAGGATGGAAATATCATTGCCTTTTACCAAAGCCTGTTTTGGTATTCTAATGCTCCTGGCTACGTGCCAAACTCCCATGATGCTTTATTCATTCTAAGAGATTAGTAACAGTAAAGGCATGTCTTTGGCATCTCCTGTAAGTAAGGTGCTGTGTTAAGTAGGCATGTTGCTGTACATGATTTGATTTCATGTGAACTGAAGCCTTTAATGGAGGAACTGTGGTTCAGAGAGGGTAAGTCAGTTCCCCAAGGTCACACAGCTACTCCAGAAGGAACCAAGATTCCAAACCAGGCTTTCAAACTCAGAGCCCATCTCTCTTCCCCAGCAACGCCCCTTCTTTCATAGCCTTTCAGTCCATGGGTATTGCGTTTTTCATTGGATCGTAAATTTCCCAAGGGCAAAGAAAATACTCTAACTTCTTTGTCATCAACATCTACAAAGATATTCTTACAATTTACTATATGAAGTGTCCTGTGTTGTCACTGGGGATATTTACTATTTCTTATACCCATCGATAATCTTTCCTCTATTTCTGTTTATTGTAATTCCATTCATTTTAATTTGAGAACCACGCCCTTCTCTTTTTTCAGTTTTAATGTCCATGCTCCCCTTCATTTCTTCTCAGGGCCATTTCTACTGTATTCAGCATTTCTGCTGCTCTAGTACATTCTAGTACATTTGGATCCTCTAGATACTGCTTGCACAAAATGGGGCAAGGAGCTGTTGTAGAAGTTCCCAGAGAGACCATGTCAAACACAGAGTATTAGCAGAAGTGCAGTGGAAGCTGCCCATGGACTTTAAGGGCTCATGGTCTCTAGCTTCATTAGGTCACCTGGAGAAGACATAGTAGATTACTAATTGTCTCAAATTCTTTGCTATTTTCACTCTGACAAGTGGAGTTGAATTCCCCTCTTCATGATCCTGGCCTGACTTTAGTGACTTGCTTAACCCATGGGGTGTCATGGCGTGCTATTATGTGACTTGCAAGGCTAGGTCATTAGAACCTTATAGCTTCCTCCTGGGTCCCCAGCTTCTGTACATAGGAGAACACTTGTGCTTGGGGCCAGCAGCCATGCTGTGAGGAAGCTCAAGCAGCACTGGAGAGGGCAATAGCGAGAAAGAACCAAGGTCCCAGGCTGACATGGCAGCTGTGCATGGGAGGGAGTCATGTAGGGAGTGAATCCTCTATTCTGAGCTGTTCCATCTGACGGATGCTCCATGGGGGCAGATGAGACATTTCTTTTTCTTTTTTTTTTATAAATATATATTTTTATTGTTATTTATGTCTTTTACATTTTGTATTCCCCTTGGGTAGCCCACCACCAATTCACCCATGATCCATCTCCATGGTCCCTTGTGTTCTTTTCTATTCCATTTTGTGCCCTTTTCCTTCCCTCCCTCCGCCTCCCCACCCTCCCCCACTGATTGTCTCTCTCCCACCCGGCCTCCCTATAGTCCTGTTATAAGTGAAACCATTCGATATAGATGAGACATTTCTGCTGAGTCCTGTATTGCAGATTTTTTGAGCAAAATGATGACTGTTGTCAGCTTACATCTTTAAGATTTTTATACAGCAAGGTAACTGGAACAGAAGTTTCTCCTGCAAACCTGGTCGTCTGTCTTACTGAAGCAGGGTTGGGGTAGATAAGCAATGGGAAAGCTTGGGTGAGCATGAATAATTTAAAAATACCCCTTCAGGGTCTCCCTGGTGGCGCAATGGGTTGAGCGCAGCACTGTGAAGCTATCCAGAGCCACTGCAGCACGAGTTCAGTACCCAGCCAGGGACATTCCCACATGACACAGCAGACCTCTCCTCTCTCTCCCACTGCTCCCCTCAGCAGTGTACTTCAGTTGATCTGCCTGTTCTGCTCCCCACTCTCTGGTGAATCCCCTCACCATCTCACACTTCTGGCCTATATCCCAGCTTGTATGCATAAATAAATAAATCTTTAAAAAAGTAAAAATACCACTTCACAGAAACTTCCTGTTTAAGAACAGCTTTATCTGTAGGGCCTTTTTTGGAAATTGTTGTGGAAGATGATGGGATAGAGCTTTGGGTCCCCTTCCTTCCTTTTCTTTTCTTTTTTTTTTTTAAGATTTATTTATTTACGCATACAAGAACTAGGGTGTAGGCCAGAAGTGTGGGGTGGTAAGACCAGAGACAGAGTGGGGAGCAGAATAGGCATATCTACTGAAATACACTGCTGAGGGGAGCAGTGGGCGAGACAGGAGGGGTCTGCTGTGCCATGTGGGAAGCTCCCTGACAGGGGATTGAACTCATGCTGCAGTGGCTTCGGATAGCTTCATAGTGCTGAGACTTAACCCCTTGCATCACCATGGAGGCCTCCTTCCTTCCTTTTCTTTATCTCTTTTTTATATTGGGATCCTACTAATAGCCAATGGCTAGTCTTTTGTTACATACTTCTTATGTGAAATGCCCTCCTATAAACACAGGCCATGAATTTATTCTTCATGACACTCATTTATTCTTCATGGCAACCCTTGAGATAAGCATTATTATTGTCCCCATTTTACAAATGAGAAAATTGAGGCACTCAGATATTATGCTACTTTCCCAAAGTCACATACGAGTAAGCAGCAGAACCAAGAGTCGAACCCAGGTGATCTGGTTTCAGAATCGATGCTCTCAAAAGCAATTCTCTCTAATCCGTTTTTACATAAGTTTTCATTTGGACCAAAAGATTTTCTCCTACAATTAATGACCAAAATGATTACACTTCATATTTTAAGTATGAAAGTTTTATCTAATGTTTACAAAGTCTTATTCATACTTATTTGTGTAAGTATTACTATTTGTTTAATACTAAGTATTTCCTGCCGGCTTTGCATGGTGCTAGACAGAGGAGTTAAAGATAAATCGATAATATTGCAGCTTAGCATTGTGCTCAATGCTTTGCTCTAATACATGATCTCATTTGATTTTAGCAACAATCACAGAAGTCAAGCACTATTATTATCTCCACTTTACGGATGAGGGAATCAAGGTTTAAGATGAGGACTTAAGGAACTTGTTCAGGCCCTTGGGTGGCCTAACCACAGTCTGCTCTTAACTGCATGGGCTTGGTTGCTACCCCCTCTCCTTGTTCAGTCTAGCGGGGGAGACAGACTAACAAACAGATGTCATATGACTGCACAAATACTCGAAGGTGCGAGGTGGGAGGGATGGTACTCTACTTTGTTGTAGGAGGTTAAGGAGGGGTTTTATTTTTGTTTGTTTGTTTTTAAGAGGTGGTGATCATTCAAGAACTCCTTGAGTAATTAAATTTCACCAGTACAGAAAGGAGTCATACCAGGTGGAGGTGGCAGTGAGGTGGGGAGAGGGCAAGAAGGGAAAGAAACTAGAAAGGAATGGTGCATGAGGGGAGCAGACCCGAATTGCTGCAGAAATCATGGATAAGGGTGCTGGGGAAAGAGGCAGGGCTGTATGTAGAGGACTATGTAGGCCACCAAATGTGCTGGGCTCACCTCTGCTTCCCCACTGCTTCCAAGGGAATCGAAATGGACTCAAAACCAAGGGGACGTCTACACCAGTCTGTCTCTTATCCAGCTACTTGGGTTGCAGCCGTTTCAGAGCAGTGTTTGCAGAAAGCAGTGGTCTCTGCAATTCATATACGCCTGTCTCGTGCCCGAGGAACACATCATTTATTTCCTATAAGTGCCTGTCTCCCTCTTCCTCAAATATGCGCAGGGTTACAACTTTCTCTGCTTCCTGGGGGAGTTGCCCACTCCACACAGTAATTACTCACTCCATAAAGGCTGTCTGCAAACCCTCTCTCAGTCCTTTTCTCCTGACCCTTTGCCACTGACCAGTTAAAGGGAAAGCGAGCCTCCTCTCTACTTGTTAAAAACAGCCGCCATTTTGGATCTCATCTGGAAATGGTGCCCCTGGGGGCAAACATCCTTTTTCTGCTCCCTCTTTCCCTTAGCTTGAAGTCAGTGTAATTTATTTTGCACCTTCCCATTTCTTTTCTACACATCCAACCAGGAAAATGGAGATTTATTTCTTTATAACTTCATTACGGAATTGACCGCATACCCAAGTCTTGTAACGTTGAGAGGGATTAAGGGTGGTGAACACAAACTTTTAAGTCATGACTACAAATATGACTTCATCTAACCTTTTTGGGTCATTATTTTCACCGGTGAAATGAAGACATGATTCCTGTTCAGCTTGTCTCTGTCATATCCAGTGACCATCTCATAAACTGTAACACAAACTACCACTATAGTACCAATAGTCATACAAGCAGTAGCCAAGTCAATAATAATAACAATGGTGATGGGGAAATGAAAAAGAGTCATTAGATAAGAGCATGGGTTTAATGTCTCCCTCCTCTATTTATTTTTTTAATTTAATTTTATTTTTTTGTAGAACTGGGGTATAGGCCAGAGGTGCAAGGGGTGAGAGGATTCACCAGAGACAGAGTGGGGAGCAGAACAGGCAGATCGACTGAAATACACTGCTGAGGGGAGCAGCAGGCGAGGCAGGAGAGGTCTGCTGCACCATGTGGGTCAGCTCCGTGGCCGGGAATCGAACTCAGACCATAGCGGTGAGAGTGCTGAGACTTAGCTCCTAGACCTCCAGAGAGGTCCTACCTCCTCTATTTAATAGCTGTATGATATGGGCAGGTTGTTTAATGTCTCTGTGCCTCAGTTTCCTCAGTTGTTTGAAGGTGATGGCATCACCTTCCTCAAGGGTTGCCCTAAGAATTAGATCATTACTACAGATCTGCTTGGAATACAGCAGTACTCAGCACATTGTGAGCGCACACACATATTAACATTGTTAATATTTACAACTTATCTTTACATTTGCATGTGGAAATCTTGACTTTCTGGTCTGCTAAAAATGTCTTTCTGGTTTCAGAAGCTCATATTCTCTGATTTATTCTAGCTAACCATAAAAACTAATAATGTCAAGGAGTTTGGTAGTAACTGGATCCCTCAATCCTCAAAAAACACCATAATTTACAAAAAAAAAAAAAAAGGAGCTTTGCAATCAAACTCTTAACTTCACCAGCTCTTCTAGAACCTTTTTTGTACAACTTTAAGACCCAAGGCAGTGGAAATTGAAACAATTCATTATAATACAGTTTGATGATTTGCCCTTAGTAGGGAGTTGATAACTATTTGTTCACACATTTATGGTGAGATGTTCCTCTCATGGTTTTATTCAGGGTGAATTTTTTATTCATTGTTAGTGTTAATAAAATTATCTAATGAGGTTCAGGCTTGGCCTGATGATGAGCCAAAACTAACACTTTGGGGACTCTGGCTTTTTTTTTTTTTTTTGATGGGGCGTGGTGGAGGGCATGCTATTCATAGCTCTCACCTTGTACTTACGCAAGGGATGGTAAAACTTAGAAAAAAAAATACTGAGGCCAAAATGTATGAAAGAGATTAGGGCTTGGTATGAAAACTATTTTTATAGGCAGTTTGGCCTTGGCTTTGAAGTTCAATAGGGAGTGATGTATTGCTATCAACTTGGATTTCACACCTATTCAATTCTGTAGCCAGGTAAAGATGGACAACCTCCTTCGGGTATAGAAGAATGAAACAAAATTAAGGCAAGCTGTGAAATGGTCCCCTTGTTGCAATTTCTTCTCAGGGATTTGCTGGAGTTGTGCTTAAAATGTGTGTCCCTTCTAAATGAGAAAGATGGCTTGGTAATATTAAAACATATTTTGCAAAAAGAAAGAAAAATAGTCACTCATAATCCTAACTCTCTAAGACAAAAACATTTTCATTTCTATACTTGCCTGTTCGTCTGGGTCCACGTGCGGACGTATTACGGCACAGCATTAGGAATTCACTTTTAAGTGTGTTTCACTTTTACTGAGGCATTTCATCAAGCTTCCCACCTCACTTTTCCCGAGTGAACCAATGAACAACCTTAAGATCCCAACATCATTATCCTGCTGGGAAAACTAGAATTGCCACACCATGCTTCCTAAGAGGGTGCTCTAGAATACAGGTATCCCTTGGTTTTCGAAAGTTCATATTGCACTACTCTGCTTTTATGAAAGATATGTTTGCACCTGTTTTTACAACTGAAAGACATCCAAAGTGGATTTTTGTTTTTATAACAAAAGGTAAAAAGTGCAAATAGTGCTAGCATTGGTTTGCAGCAGCCACCCTAGAGGCACCAGCTCTTACCCCTGAATCACTTTTCACAGGCCACATATTTATCACATCATGCCTGCTTTTACTATACAGTTGTATTATTTGAGACTTTGTGTCTTATCTGGAATGATTCAGAGGGCTATTTTATTTATTTATTTATTTTTAATTTATACATACAAGCTGGGGTACAGGCCAGAGGCACGGGGTGGTGAGAGGGTTCACCAGAGACAGAGCGGGGAGCAGAACAGGCAGATCAGAAATACACTGCTGAGGGGAGCAGCGGGTGAGGCAGGAGAGGTCTGCCGCACCATGTGGGAATCTCCCTGGCCGGGCGTCGAACTCGCGTCACTGCTGCCGACAGCTCCACAGCGCAGCGCTTAACCTCTGCGCCACCAGGGAGGCCCCCAGAGGGCAATTTTTTGATGGAAGCCTGTTGCCAAGCTACTTTTTGATTATAGTATGCTCAAATTTTTTTCTATCTAAATTAACACTTCTTTATAATCACTTCCTTTACGTCATTTTGGTTTATGAAGAGGTCATAGGAACATGCTATTTTTGGATGGTGGGGAAAACCTGTCACGCCCAGTTCTTGGGATACAGCTTGATGTTTTTGTCACTACCGATTTTAAAATGGAGCAAGTGGCAAGTTACATTTCTGCAACCTTAGATGTTCATTTGCACCTTTTGCCCTTATGGGAAACCATTGTGTCCTAAATTGGAAACAGAGTGATTTACTGACTTTCTGGTTCTTACAATGAAGCCCCATCCATCCTCTTCGGTATAGCTCTTGCTACCTTACACCTGTTGGGGTATCCAGGTTGCTCTGCTGAGGTTGCCATGGGAACAAGATAGCTGCTACCAGCTTCTGACTGAGGAATTGGAACTCCCCTCTCCTCATCCCACATAGCCTTTGGACCGGCCGAGCTTGTTCTGGATTGTCTTAGGATTTTTGTATCTGCTCTTCCCACTCTGAAACCCTCCTCCCATCTCTTGCAAGCCTCCTTCTGTCACTTAGGTCTCAGCTCCAGTTTCTTCTCTTTGGTGACACTGCCACCTCGTTGGCCACTTAACCCCCACTTGGTCACATTACCTGCCCCATTGCCCTATTATCTTCCGCACAGACTTGCCACTCTCTGAAATTACCCTGCCTATTTATTTGGACATGTGAGAGTGTCTTCCTACCTTCAGCCCCCACTGGCTTCCTCATGTACATCCATACTCGAACAGGCAGGTTTCCAGTGACTAAATGCCCAGCGAATGAATGAGCGTGTAGCTTGCTACTCAGAGTCTGCCTGTTCAGTTTCAATCCCCCGCCTTTAAAAAAATCAATAAACTTTAATTTTTAGAGACACTTCAGGTTCACAACAGAATTGGAAGTATAGATTTTGCCCATAGAATCCCTGCCCACCCCTCCCCCCACGCACAGCCTTCTCCACTATCATCTCCCGCTGCGGTAGATTTTGCAATCGACGAACCTATGTGGACACGTCGTTATCACCCAAAGTCCACAACTTACTTTAGGGTTCACTCTTGGTGTTGGACCTGCTGTAGATTCTGGCTCTTGGAGAATACACGTGTCTGTTACTAGGATCACACGGGCGTTCCACTGCCCAAAAAGTCCTGTGTGCTCTACCTGTTCACGCTCAACCCCTTTTATTTTTATTTTTTTAAAAGATTTATTTTATTTATGCATACAATCTGGGGTGCAGTCCAGAAGCGTGTGTGTGGCAGGGAGAGGACTTACCAGAGACAGAGTGGGGAGCAGAACAGGCAGATCCCCTGAAATACACTGCTGAGGGGAGCAGTGGGCGAGACAGGAGAGGTCTGCTGCACCATGTGGGTCAGCTCCCTGGCGGGGGATAGAACTCGTGCTGCAGTGGCTCTGGATAGCCTCAAAGTGCTGCGACTTAACCTGTTGTGCCACCAGGGAGGCCCTTGTACACTGTGGATTTTTTTTTTAGATTTATTTATTTATGCATACAAGTTGGGGTGTAGGCCAGAGGTGTAGGGGGTGAGAGAATTCACCATAGACAGAGTGGGGAGCAGAACAGGTAGATCTACTGAAGTACACTGCTGAGGGGAGCAGCAGGCGAGACAGGAGAGGTCTGCTGCGCCATGTGGAAGCTCCCTGGCTGGGGATCGAACTCGTGCTGCAGTGGGTGCGGATAGCTTCATAGTGCTGAGACTTAACCTGTTGCACCAGCAGGGAGGCTCCTCGACCCCTTTAATGTAATCAGTTACTCAGGCCGGGAGGACCCAGGCCACTGAGCTGCTTTCTGAGCCTCAGAGGTCAGAGCTGCTCTCTAAGCCTCATTTATGCTGCACCTGCCGGGAGGGAGCAGGACCGTGCTCACGGCTCTGCATATGCAGACATCCTTCGATCCAGTAACATCTTCACAGGCCTATGACTGAAGAGACTTCACTCTCTTTCCACTTTAGTTCTCATTCTCAGCCCTAACTGATCCTACCATTTGACTTCTCCTCCATAACAGTTCCCCAACCTTGACCTTGCTTTTCTGCCTTCATCCTTCAGGGCTCTTCTGACTCAGCGGCATAGCCAGGCTGTGTGTGGCAGGGACTTGTACCCATAGTCGAAAGAAAGAGCTTCTAGAAAGTCAATGTAATTCAATGGCGTAATCTCTGACACCTACAGTGCGAGATGTGCCCATGATGTGCTCCCCACGGTCTCTTCTAGAACTTGTCCAGAGTCTCCCTCTGTCCCTCCCTCCTTCCTGTCCTCTCCCTTGAAGCCCAGGGA
>PVIJ01014476.1:0-40531 GCA_004024925.1 Scalopus aquaticus | reverse complement strand
GTTGGATTACATTGATTGATTTTCGGATGTTGAACCAACCTTGTGCCCCTGGGATAAATCCCACTTGGTCGTGGTGTATTATTTTATGGATGCATTGTTGGATCCTATTGGCCAAGATTTTATTAAATATTTTTGCATCAGTATTCATTAGGGAGATTGGTCTGTAATTTTCTTTTTTTGTGTTGTCTTTGTCTGGTTTCGGTATTAGAGTAATATTTGCTTCATAGAATGTGTTCCTTCTCGATTTTTTGAAAGAGTTTGTGTAATATAGGGACTATTTCGTTTTTGAATGTTTGGTAGAATTCATTTGTGAAACCATCTGGTCCTGGGCTTTTGTTTTTGGGGAGGTTTTTAATTACTGTTTCAGTTTCACTGCTTGTGATTGGTCTGTTTAGGTGTTCTATATCTTCTTTGTCTAGTTTTGGGTGATTGTATAGTTTTAGGAATTTGTCCATATCTCTAGGTTGTTATACTTGTTTCCGTATAGCTGTTTATAGTAATCTCTGATTATTTTTTTTATTTTTGCTGTGTCCGTTGTGATTTCTCCTTTTTCATTTATGATCCTATTTATTTGTGTTTTCTCTCGTTTTTTCTTTGTAAGCCTGGCTAGTGGTTTGTCTATTTTGTTTATTTTATCAAAGAACCAGCTTTTGGTCTCGTTAATTTTCTGGACTGTTTTTTTTATTTCCATTTTCATTTAGTTCTGCTTTGATTTTTATTATTTCCTTTCTTAAACTGTCTTTGGGGTTTTTTGCTGTTCATTTTCTAGTTCTTTGAGATGTGAGATTAAATTGTTTCTTTGGGTTGTTTCTTGTTTCTTGATGTGAGCTTGTAATGCTATATATTTTCCTCTTATTATTGCTTTTGCTGCGTCCCAGACGTTCTGGAAAGTTGTGTCCTCATTGTCATTCAGTTCTAGATATTTTTTAATTTCTTCTTTGATCTCTTCGTTGATCCATTGGTTTTCCAGTAATGTGGATTTCAGCCTCCATGAGGTACGGAGGTTCCCTTTTTCCTTTTTATGTTTTATTTCCAGTTTGACTCCTTTATGATCGGAGAAGAAGCCAAGCACACCTTTTCAATAGCAGCTGGAAATTCAGTGCCTATTCATTTTCTTATCAGGGTTCAGCATAAGTTTATGTTCTGCCCCAGGTTTTGTTTTACTTGGGAAAAATAAAAAGCATCGGCCTTCCTGGTGGCACAGCGGTTAAGTGCTGCGCTGTGGAGCTGTTGGTAGCAGCGATGAGAGTTTGACACCCGGCCAGGGAGATTCCCACATGGCGCGGCAGACCTCTCCTGTCTCGCCTGCTGCTCCCCTCAGCAGTGTACTTTGGTGTATCTGCCTGTTCTGCTCCCCACTCTGTTTCTGGTGAACCTTCTCGCCACCCCGCGCCTCTGGCCTGTACCCCAGCTTGTATGCATAAATAAATAAATTTTTCAAAAAAAAAAGCATCATGTGATAAAGTGATGGACTCTAAGGGAGGACTGGCAATTATAAGAAAACTCTTCTTTCTGTGGATGAGTGGGGGAGAGCTGTAAGACACAGAAAAGTATTCCTAGTTCTTATCTGTCACCTACTGAGTTTTCTCCCCGCAGGTGTCCAAATGGCTGAGTCTGGGACTGGGGTAAATTTATAGATGCTAAAGAGGTGTGACTTTCAAAAAAAGTTTAAGTAATCTTTGCTCATTGTGTATACTATAAGCAAGTAAAAGGCAAAATAGTTAAAGCATTCATTAACAGATAAATGTTGCTAACAGTTTTATATATATATATATATATATATATATTCATTTCTGGGCATAAGTGATTTTCCTTTTTGTGGTTAATATACTGTATAGACAACTTTGTATCTTGCTTCCTTAGTTAACAATAATAAAGATCCTATATCATTTGAAATTCTTTAAAGATGGGCCTCCCTGGTGGCGGAGCGGTTGAGCGCTGCGCTGTGGAGCTGTCGGCAGCGGCGGCGACGCGAGTTCGACACCCGGCCGGGGAGATTCCTACATGGCGCAGCAGACCTCTCCTGCCTCGCCCGCTGCTCCCCTCAGCAGTGTATTTCTGATCTGCCTGTTCTGCTCCCCACTCTGTCTCTGGTGAACCCTCTCGCCGTCCCACGCCTCTGGCCTGTTCCCCAGCTTGTATGTATAAATAAAAAATAAATCTTTAAAAAAAATTCTTTAAAGATACTTAATAACTGTGTAGTCTTCCTCGATAGGGAATTACTATATTTTATGTTATCAAACATTTTATCTGTACACATATAGACTATTTCTCCTCCATCTCCTCTTCCTCCTTCTAGTCTAAAAATGCTGCAATGAAAATCTTCATTCATAAATCTCTACTCATATATTGGATTATTTTCTTACACATTTTTCTGAATGTTGAATTACTGTGTCTGAGGATCAAAATATTTTTAAATCTCTGATATGTATTGCCAAAATGCTTTCCAGAAAGGTTGTGCCAATTACACTCTATCACCCTGATATATCTGTACCTATTTTATAGCACAGCACTGAGTATTAACATTTTAAAAATTCTGAAAAGTGTTAAACAGAATCTTATTTTTTGGGTGCCTCCGCCAGAGCTGCATGGTTCTACATAGTCAATTATTTGATCCATTCAGACTGATGAATTCCTCTATTGATCATACCATTTCCTTCACTAAATTGGTGGCATTTGGCCATTGTTGTGACTATCCATAGTTTTTACCTGCCTGGAATTCTCTTTTCCTTTCAGTTAAATAGCTCCCCAATTGTCCTTTGGGGAACAATCCTCTTTCATGTGGCTCAAATGGGCCTGCCCTACCCTGAATTCCAGGAGTAGGCACTGATCCTCTGGCCTGGCCGGTCTTTGCAGTGATTGATTTAATGATGGGGCATTTCACCCAAGTGGGACAATGAGAGACTCTTCCAGAACAACTAGGACAGAGGCACTCTCCTCTGTTAGGGAATTGGTAGGTGGGACTGTAAAGCTATAAAATATTATGCCTAGAGCCAGCTGGTAACTGTCTGCCTTTTTTTTTTTTAAAGATTTTATTTATTTATGCATACAAGCTGGGGTACAGGCCAGAGGTGTGGGGCAGTGAGAAGGTTCACCAGAGACTGAGTGGGGAGCAGAAAAGGCAGACTGATGGAAATACACTGCTGAGGGGAGCAGTGGGAGAAGCAGAGGAGGTCTGCCATGCCATGTGGTAATCTCCCCTGCCGGGCATTGAACTCTTATCTCCGCTGCCGACAGCTCCACAGTGGAACGCTTAACCGCTGCACCACCAGTGAGGCCCAACTGTCTGCCTTTTAAGGTGAGAGTCTAACACAGAAGTCAACACTAGATAAGTGATAGTGAGAAATAAAGAAGATATATGCTTGGAGACTATTTGACATCCTGATTCATTTTCATGAGCAAAAAATTCTTTTTTTTTAAAATTAGTTTGAAGTAGGTTTCTATTATATACAATTTAAAAAGTTCTATGATTTTGCATGGTGTTCAGAAAAGGCAAATGTGCTAAATTATTACAGAACCATAGGTTCTAAAGATTGAAGGATCATCATCTTCGTCATTCATCCTTTACATGCAATGTCCTATATTATAATTAGATATCAGTCCAGCCTCTGCTTGCATACTCACTACCTTCAGAGGAAGGTAATCATCTCGTCCATCATTGGAGAATCAATCAATGCTAAAGGAAAGTTTTTTTTTCTCATGAACTGTAAGAACCAACTACCCCCATTCCTGAAACTAAGACAAAGGATAAGAATAATCTAATCTGATGACCCAAGTATTTGTCCAAATTATATATCTCCAAATTCTCCAAGAATTTGGAGATATATATATATATATTTTAAAGATTTATTTATTTATGCATACACCTGGGGTACAGGCCAGAGGCATGGGGTGGCGAGAGGCTTCACCAGAGACAGAGTGGGGAGCAGAACAGGTAGATCAATGGATATAGACTGCTGAGGGGAGCAGCGGGTGAGGCAGGAGAGGGCTGCCAAGCCATGTGGGGATCTCCCCAGCTGGGGGTCGAACTTGCGTCCCCACTACTGACAGATCCACAGTGCAGTGCTTAACTGCAGCGCCACCAGGGAGGCCCCCTTTTCTTTTTAAAGATTTATTTATTTATGCACATAAGAACTGGGGTGTAGTTCAGAGGCATGGGGTAGTGAAGGGATTCACCATAGACAGAGCGGGGAGCAGAACAGTAGATCAACTGAAGTACACTTCTGAGGGGAGCAGGGGGCGAGGCAGGAGAGGTCTGCTGCGCCATGTGGACTCTCCCTAGCTAGGGATCGAACTCGTGCTGCAGTGGCTGTGGATAGCCTCATAGGCTAAGACTTAACCTGTTGCGCCACCAGGGAGGCCCCTAATCTGGTTCTTAAGAGGCAGCGAGAACTCCAGCTAAAAACTGGATTGATTCATACTAGGATGAAATCAGCTTTCAAAAAAACTTCCCCCATGATCAAAAGTATTTGCCTTTAGGGCCTCCCTGATGGCACAATAGGCCATGTCTCAGCACTATGAAGCTATCCATAGCCACTACAGCAGGAGTTCAATCCTCAGCTGGGGAGCTTTCTACATGGCGCAGCAGACCTTTTCCACCTCGCCCGCTGCTCCCCTCAGCAGTGTACTTCAGCAGATCTGCCTGTTGTGCTCCCCATTCTGTCTCTGGTGAATCCTCTCACCCCTCTACACCTCTGGCCAATACCCTAGTTCTTGTATGTGTAAATACATAAATCTTTTTTAAAAAAGTATTTGCCTTTGGGGGCCATGGAGACCAAACCTATTCCCTCTGGCTCATATGACTATGACTTTCTCATCTGACTTTGAAGTCAGAACTGGATTTGAATCTGAGGTTTGCTTTTGTGTGTCCATGGAACTTATAAGGAGGAGATTGAAAATAAACAAATAAATAAAATATGCACTATGACATATGGAGATAAGTGCTATGGAGATAAAGCAGATGGAGTGTTATGAGGGTAATTTTGCCATTTTATGTAGGGTAAACAGAGGAGGCTTCATTAATAAGGTGATATTTGAAGATAGGTCTACAGGAAGGGAAGAAGTAAGCCCTGTCTATTCTTAGGGGAACAATGTTTCAGGCAGGTTAAACACATGTAATGGTTCTGAGGTGGGAGTATGTGGGATGTGTTTAAAACCAACAAAGAGGCCAATGGCTAAAACAATGAATTTGTTCTCTCCAAACCTTAGTTTCTTATCTAAAAAATGTTGATGATAACAGTATCTATATTACTGCATTGGGTTTAATAAGTAAATGTGATAATGCTTATTAGCCCAATGTCCAGGCCTTGATAAGCTATTGTTATTGAGATGACAACTAAGCCTTTGATCTTGAATTTTTTTTAAGATATATTTATTTATGCATAGAAGAACTGGGGTGTAGGCCAGAGATGCAGGGGGCAGGGGGTAAGAGGATTCACCAGAAACAGAGTGGGGAGCAAAACAGGCAAATCTACTGAAATACACTGTTGAGGGAAACAGCGGGCGAGACAGGAGAGGTCTGCTGCGCCACATGGGAGTTAGCTCCCTGGCCAGGGATTGAACTCAGGCTGTCCAGCTCTTGAGGTGATAGTGCTGAGACTTTACCCCCAGTCCACCAGGGAGGCCCCCTTGTTAATTTTTTAAAAAGTAACTATTTGTGGTTCTCCATCTCAGAGTTCTCCTTTGATTCATGCTCTTATTGGCCTATAATCTCTCTTCTGCACTTTGTTCATTAGTCATTAATGGTTACCAGCATGCCATACACTAATTACAGGACTTTCTTAAAATGCCTACTGTCCCATGGGGGAGAGTACATCTGTATATTAATAGCCACCATATAGAGCAAAGCAGGCCCAAGAGAACAACTAACAAGTGCTCTGGGAGTTCAGAGGTGAGCTCATGGAAGGCTAACTGGAGGTATTTGGGCTGATCGTGGAGGAAAGGCTTTTCTGGGATGCAGATGAGGTAGAGAAGGCATTCCAGGAGGAGGGAAAAGGTGTGAGCCTGAGCACAGAGGCCGGCATGCTCAACTCACAGGTTGGGCAGAGGATACTGCCAGTTTGGTATAAGCATAGATTGTTGAAAACGTGGAGTGGGGATAAGATTTTGAAAGGACCCAATTGTCAAGCTAGGGAGTTTGGAATTTGATAGAGAATCATCAAACACTTTTAGGCAAGGAGTGATATAGTGACAAATGTTTTTTCACATAATCTGGCTGCAGAGGAGAACTTAAAGTCAGCAGGACATCATGGATGGGGGGGACCAAGTGAGGAGGCTCTAACAGTTGCCCTGGTGAGTACTGATGAGACTTAGGAATAGATATGGAAAGGAAGAATGATAGAAATGCAGGGAGAAGCAGGATGCTCTCTAAAGATTGCCAGGGAACATATAGGAATTGCCCACATGTAGGTACAGTGAAGTTGTGTTGTTAATACTTCTGAAATTGGGCTTTGGGTGACTGAAGTCAGCTATTCTCAGTCCTACTTCACAGAAATACCTTTCGGAATGGGGGGACTGACAAGAGTAACATGTATCTGCCCTAGTCGCCTTCCTGCTTTGGCATTTGATAACTGTGAGACATCAGCAGCCTGGGGCACTCTAGCCATCCCTCTGTCCTTCAGGGATCAGTTTTCTGGACAGGGATTTCTCCTGGCTCCCAGAACAGCTTGAATTGAGAGATAGAGAAGTGAATTTTGGTCCTGGGAATGCCAGATTTAAAGCTCCGTAAACGTGGACCAAATAATGCTATGATTGTTCCATAATCTTTTCAAAAGGCTGTTTTTGTCTTTCTAAATGGTCTAGCTGGCTGAAGTAAGAAGTAAGATCATCCAAAATCTGCTAATTTGTGGGAAGCTTAGATCTGCATGCTTCCATTTCCTTTAAAAGAGGACAGAGGAAAGCCAACTCAGACCCTGGGTTTCACTATAGTGGCACTAGGAGATTGGAAGTGGGGCATTGAGAGGGGTCTGGCCTTGAACATTCAGTCACCTCCCATGGGACTTTTCCCATCAACAGATAGCAAGGAGTCTTGTAGACTGAATTTGGGTAGAGGAAATCGGAGGGAGGGGGCCAAGCAGATGATTATCATGATAACCCAGTTGAGAATTTTTGAGCTTCAGGTGTTTTTTACCCACCTTAGCTAAGTAACTGCAGTTTGCCCAAGTGGAGATGAGGGATGGTAGGAGACAGGGAGCTCATGGTTGATCATGCTTCCAGAGTCTGCAGGGGACTGATAATGTGACTGCGAATCCTAGCTTTTGAGTGTTTGGATGGGGCCTAGCGGATAGTAGCTAACAGACAGGCTCCAGGACCTGTATGCGTGATGGTCAGCTGGTTTATCTGAGACAGTGTAATAAATGCCCTATTCAATCTAGAGGCAGTCACAGTCAGAGAGACCCAGTCAGACCCCGTTACTGATCTGACGACAAGTGCATGGGGTTATTAGCTGCTTTGCCACAGATGTCTTCTCTAGAGAGCTGTCTCTATCTCAGGAGACTGAATGAGATTCTTCATGGTCAGAGATGTCACATATGATTTTGTCATGAGACAGGAAATTTTCACATCTGAACCTAGCCAGTGATGAACCCTTATTATCCACTATCTATCATTTGTAAAAAATCAAAAAACAGAATGGACATATAAATTTACAGAAATGAGTGTGTTAGCATAGCTCATAGTAAATCATCATAGGCAGCTATAATTCCACATTTTAAAATTCACTTTTAAATTTTACATAAGTAAAAATTACTATTTTGATATCGAATGGTTTCACTTATAACAGGACTATAGGGAGGCCGGGTGGGAGAGAGACACTCAGCGTGCGGTGGGGGGGGGGGCAGGATAAGGGCACAAAATGGAAGAGAGGAGAATACAGGGGACCATGGAGATGGATCACGGGTGAATTGGTGGTGGGTTGCCCAAGGGGAATACAAAATGTAAAAGACATAAATAACAATAAAAAAAAATACCAAAAAAAAATTACTATTTTGTGTGTATGTTTCTATGAGTTTAGACCAAGAGGCAACAAATTTAACTACAAAGAATTGGTAAATATTTTAGGTTTTGTGGGCATACAGTTGCTGTCATAAATACTCAGTTCTGCCGTTAGAGCACCAGAACATGCAAAGATAACACATAAACAAATAAGCCTGAATTTTTTATGGACATTGAAAGTAAAATTTATATAACTTTCACGAAATATTATTTTTCTTTTGATTTGTCCCACATTTGTTAAAACAATCTAAAAACCATTCATAGCTGTGAGCCATACAAAAATGGGTGGTGAGATGAATTTGGCCTTTGGGCAATAATCTTCTGATCTCTGATTTATACCAGGGTTCCTCACTCTTGGCACTGACATTTTGGGCCAGATAGTTCTTTGCTGTGGGGAGCTGTTCTGATGCATTGTGGAAGGTTTAGTAGCATCTCTGGCCTTTACCCAATTGATGCCAAAAAGCATTAACTCTACCATTGAGTTATGACATCCAAAAATGTCTCTGAACATTGCCAAATGTCCTTTTTGGAACACAATGGTTCCCACTTGAGAATTACTGATTTATATTACTGTGTACAATTATTTAATCACCACCATAATCAAGCTACAGAATAGTTTTATTCACTTATGTTATATAGATCAGTAATCTGGGGATTCAAAAGAACTGTGAAAAACCTGAAATTTAAGAGGCTGTGCAAACTTCTACTAGCAGATAAGGATGACCCAGCAAAGTCTTCAAGAGGGGAGAGAACAAAACTATACTCAAGTTTGCTAAAAATATTAACTAGACTGCAATTCCAGGGAGATACCAGGGAACAAAGTTTCAGTGTTGGATATAGTAAGTTCTCCTATGTGAAAATAACCTCAACTACCACCAGAATCATTGGCCTAGTTAATAGAGACAGGTAAAAGGAAAGACCATTCAGGTAATCTAGGTATTTGTGAGGATACAGAAGTTGAGAACATCGGGGGAGAAGGCCACCCATGGCATAAGGAAAAGGTGCTCTTCGCTGGCACTCTATTGAGGTCCTGGATACCAGATGTGGAGAAGTAATAACAGAAACTTTGAGTCTGGCAAGGGACGTATTCAAGGCGAACAAGGCCCCAGTGTCAGTTGACTGAGTTTTAAGTACTCCAAACTAGCAGTTGGGGGCTTTATAACCAAAGGGCTGTTCAGATTTTTTTTCTCGCTCTATCAGTATAAGAAAAGATGTCTAGGGCCTCCCTGGTGGCTCAGCAGTTAAGCACTGCGCTGTGAAGCTGTCGGCACCAGTGAGGTGAGTTTGATGCCCGGCTCAGGAGATTCCCACATGGCACGGCAGACCTCTCCTGCCTCGCCCGCTGCTCCCCTCAGCAGTGTGTTTCCCTTGATCTGCCTGTTCTGCTCCCCACTCTGTCTCTGGTGAACCCTCTCGCCACCCCATGCCTCTGGCCTGTACCCCAGCTTGTATGCATAAATAAATCAATCTTAAAAAAAAAAAAGATGTCGACTTTTGAGTGTGATTGGAGACACCCTAATAGAAGGCAGAGGAAAAAGAAGCCAAAGACCAGAATCAGGTCCCTTGTGTACCAAACAAGAACTATAACTTTCCTAAGGAAAGGCTTACAGGAAAATCACAGCTTCTAAACCCAGAGTTTTTTCTTTTAGACTCTTCCCAATGTTGAAACTAACATGGGAAAAGGAGGAGGGCAGACAATTCAAGTAATGGAGTGGAAAGAAACTTCAAATCAATAAGGTGATTATAGATACCCAAGGACATTAATCAGTATAAAACATGAGGACTTCATGATACAAATGAATGCCCTAATTATGGCCCCATTGGTTTGGGGAAAGAGGTTGAGGGTGCACACTTCCTATTTTTTTTTAAGATTTATTTATTTATGCATATAAGAGTTGGGGTGTAGGCCAGAGGTGTGGGTGGTGGTGGTGAGAGGATTCACTAGAGACAGAGTGGGGAGCAGAACTCTGTGGACTGACTGAAATACACTGCTGAGGGGAGCAGTGGGTGAGACAAGAGCAGTCTGCTGCACCATATGGGTTAGCTTCCTGGCCAGGGATCGAACTTGAGCTGCAGCGGTTGCTGATAGCTTCATAGAACTGAGATTTAACCCCTGAGCCACCAGAGAGGCCCCAAGGGTGTACACTTCTGAGCCTCTAAAGGATAGAACACTGGAGTAAGTTTGAGGGTGAGGAGGTTCCTGGCCAAGAAGAAATCCCATCTATAGCATCTGTAAGGTTGAAGAGCATTAGGGAGAGAGGGAGTGGACATGGGCTTGGAGTTTGAACTGTCATCCATCCTCACAAGAGGAGGCCCCAATCAGGCAAATATCCCATCTTTGCCTTGTGGAGAGAGTATCCTAGTAAAGGGGCAGCCAGGAAAAGCATCAAGTCCTAAGTGAAGCTTGATGGTGAATTCACAAGTAGCAAGCACCCAAATTACCTCCAATCACAAAAACAGAATGGACCAGATGCAGCTTTAGTACTGACAGACTTAATTTTCTGTAGGAAACAAAGGAAAGTGGAAAGTGAGGGAAGAAGTGAAAAATCTGTCATTATATGTTGGACCCTGACAGTGTTCAGAAGAGGTAGGTGTGTTGGTAGGCATCAAGTCCAAGCTCTTTAAAGTGTTTATGTTAAATATACAGGATAGACATCTAAGTGCTTCTAGCCTCATTCATGTGTGGATGCCACAAGGAAAATCAAGGCAAGAAAGACCCCTAAATTCCCATTCTCTCTTTTTCCATTCTGGGTCCTCTAACTGAAAGTTTTTTAACTTTTATTTTGAACTTAAAGTTTGAATTTGTGGAATTAAAAAAATTTTTTTAAATTAATTTATTTATTTATAGAAGAACTGGGGTGTAGGCCAGAGAAGCGGGAAGGGTGGGGGGTGAGAGGATTCACCAGAGACAGAGCTGGGAGCAGAACAGGCAGATTTACTGAAATACACTGCTGAGGGGAGCAGTGGGTGAGACAGGAGAGGTCTGCTGTGCCATGTGGGTTAGCATCCTGGCCAGATATTGAACTCAGGCCATAGTGGTGACAGCTCTGAGACTTAACTCCTAGGCTACCAGGGAGGCCCTTCAAAAAAATTTAAAGGTAGAAAGAAAAGGTGTCAGGGAAGGATCAAGCCAGGAATTGATTTCTCTCTTGAAGAACGGGACATGACTAGATTTAGGGTAAGGAGCATAAACCTGAAATTGGAAACCTAGACCTTTTAGAAACAGTGTAGGAAGTCTGTATTGTATGAGATGATTTTTAGATTACCTTAAAGGCCTACCGATTAACTGCATTTTCTGTTTTCTATATTCCATAGATTCTCTTTTGTGATAGCAAAGAAAAAAATCAGGTAATATCTGGGTTTGTGTGGATTTCCTGGCTCTGAATAGACAGTCCAAAATAGTTCAGCACAGTGTGTTCCGTATACAGGATGGCGTAGCCACTTCCTATGGAGTCAGTTGTTTCCAGCATTGGACGCCAGAGCGGGTATTATAAAATCTCTACAACTACAGGAGACATAAACAGGGTGTGTTTTATCTGTCTTGTGTAGGTCCATCAATGTGAAGGAATGGGGGTTTCAGGAACCCCTATTACTGTTCAGAAGTAATAGAATGACTGATCATTTGAATTCAGAAGTTAATAGAATGATTGATCATTTGAATTTATCTGCATGTTTATTAATTTACTTATAACATTTATATATTCATTATATATACATATACACACATATAAATTCTCCTTGGAGAATATTACTGAGTATATATCTCTTTAAGAGTAATAGTAAACATACTGCCTCCTAGATTTTCTCTGAGAAACTGCCCCTCTCCAGTTCTCAATCTATGTGGCTTCAGGACAACTGACTACTTATTTGTTTGCTTCTAGGTGTGTCACACAACCTACCCTTGTCCAGTTAGAGCATTCTATCTGATCGGATTCAATGGTTAGTTCAGAGGTGAGTATATGACCCAAGCTAGGTCAATGAGACTGAACTCTCAAGAATTTTTCTGCAAATATATGGAGAAATTTACACTCTGCTAGATGGAGATGGAGTTGCTAGTGGATAGACCTGGAGCCACCTGGGGAAAGATCAGGGGGGAGAACCTGAGAATGAAGGTGGTTCCTGCTAACATTGTTGGAATACCTCTATTCAGTTGTGCGTCAACTGACACTACTTAAGTGACTTAAGAGAATTTTCTGCCACTTGCAACTGAAAAGTCACCCTAATACAATAGTGATACTAGACAATATGGGAGACTTCACAACTTGAAGAATTTTGCTTGATTCCAATAAAAGGTGAGGTCAGGTAATGTCACACATGGGGTAAGCACAGGCCATGAAAAGATAAGATCTCCATTATTACAAATAGCTCCACCCATCAATTATGGGAAGGTAGAAGCATTCATAATGCTTATGCTAATCAAATCTCTTCCAGGATTGCAAAAGCCTTTTGTGTTCTACCTTGGCATTATCAGGACAGACCCAGAGTATCAATTTAGAAATAAGCTTAAAATTCACAAGGGAGGGGGTCCTCCCTGGTGGTGCAGTGGTTAGGCACGTGCTGTGGAGCTGTCAGCAGCGGCGGGGACTCAAGTTTGATGCCCACGGGGGAGATTCCCACACGGTGTGGCAGACCTCTCCTGCCTCGCCTGCTGCTCCCCTCAGCAGTGTATTTCCATGATCTGCCTGTTCTACTCCCCACTCTGTCTCTGGTGAACCCTCTCACACCTCACGCCTCTGGCCTGTACCCCAGCTTGTATGCATAAATAAATCTTTTAAAAAAAATTCACAAGGAAGTCAATTCCCTCACTCCCTTGACCCCTTTTGAGAGTTCAAGTTCTTTATAATGTGAACTACTTCCTTCAGGCTTGTCCAAGCAGTTGCTGACCCATGTTTGGGGGGTTAAATTTTGAGGGCATGAGGTTAGGTACAATGTTAAAAAAATGAAAGTCCACAATTCTTGTTAGCACAGTCTGTCTGATAGTGAGGTGTAACACCATTAAGAAAATAAGAGTTCCTGGATCAAGAGTGGGAAATCACAGGTAAATAAGTTCTAGAAAGTGCAGGTATGTCAGGGGCTAGACTATACCTCACTGTCCATGTGTTTCCCAGGGCTAGGCTTGCTGCTTCTGGTAACTGGCTATGAGCATGCTGATGGTGTCCCTTTACTAGATGTACTGATAGACCACTAAGACTCATGCTTTGAAGCAGGTCTAGTAGGAAGACAGGATACCATGCTAATGGTGGCATTTGACTGTGTGTTTCAGAGCTGATCATTACTACCCTAACTGTGAGAGTAGACCTGGGGACAGCAGCACCAGTTTAAGTGCAAGTTTTTATGTGTGTTATCCCCAAAGAAAATACTCAGAGGTCCCTAAAGAAGAAGAGAACCAGAGGATACTCCAAGGGAGATGTCTGCAAGACCTGTTAATGGGGTTGTACAGAACTTTTGACATTTTTGGCTACCTAACATCTGAACACCTTTTTCCATTTTGGAGAACTCCCAAATCAGATCCATTAAAAAAAAAAAAGCAACAATGAAATAAAATGCTATTTTAGGATTTGGGACTGCCCATTGAATTCAAAATAGCAGTTGGAAGTATAATGGATAGTATGAAAGTAGCAGAGGAAAGTTACAGTGATTGACCAAAACTATTTTCCAATGATGGGGAACTCATGAAAAAAGCAGCTTCCCTACTTCTAGGCCACTTGGTAGGCATTAGGCTTCATGAGGAACCCTACTACTACTTCTGTAGTTCACTTGGAGAACACAGGGAGAAAGGACAGTGGTTTGGGGGAAAAGGTAAAGGTTCGGATTCTTGGGTTGCAAGTAACAAGAGTTTAGTTGCAATCTGCTTAAATAAACAAGAGTCACACAAGCAGTCCCTCTATTAGACTTGGGGAAAAGGGGTTCAGGACAGTGGAACCAAGGGAACTTATTCACCCAGATCCCTGCTTCCTTCTTCTAGCTGATGCTCCTCGAATTTCTTGTCCCCCACTTGTGCTGTAGTGGTTGTGGATAGCTTCATAATGCTGAAACTTAACTCCTTGCACCACCAGGGAGGCCCTCTTTTTTGTTTCTTTATCTGGGTCTGTATAACTATATACTTTCCTCTTAGTCCTCTCAGTACTGCTTTTGCCATGAATCATAGTTTGGGTAGCTTGTGTCTTTATTTTCATTTTTCTCCAGGTATTTTTAGATTTCTCCTTTGATTTATAATTTTCAAACATTTTGATATATGGGAAATGAGTCTTCAATTATATTCTTTTTTGTTTGTTTGTTTGTTTATGCATACAAGATCTGGGGTGCAGGCCAGAGATACGCAGGCAGGGAGGATTCACTAGAGACAGAATGGGGAGCAGAATGATGGATCCACTGAAATACACTACTGATGGGAGCAGCAGGTGAGACAGGAGAGGTCTATTGTGCCATGTGGGTTAACTCCCTGGCCAGGATCGAACTCATGCTGCAGTGGCTGGTGATAGCTTGCTAGTGCTAGGACTTTAACCCCTGTGCCACCAGAGAGGCCCCTTCATTTATATTCTTGACCTGGGTCCTACCAGTATTAGGGGTGGGCCTCACCTTAGAACTGGAACAAAGTTGGGTCTTAGGAGGTTATAGCTTCAAGAATTTGACCACTGCTTGTGTCCTTTCCATTCCTCATCCCTACTCCTTTCAGATATTTACTTTATCCCTCTTTGACTTTCTGAATATTGGCTGCTTTTGCAACTCAGCTCTCAAGCTGATGATTTTTGAGATGTTTTGGGGGGCATCCAGTAGGCATTTGGAGAGACAGGAGATAGGCTAGTGCTGGTGCTTTAGGAGGCTGAAGAGGATGCCATCCAGAGGTTAGAATGGTGATTAGCTTTCAAAGGTAGAAAAAGACAAGCTTTCTCAGAGAGGAAGGCAAGGAAGCAAGGTCATATACAAGTTTATAGACTTCGGAGGGGTGGGAGTGTTATATCTGTTGGTCTCTGTGAAGTAAAAGATGGGGTCATATTTACTGACCTGAGGTTGGAGGGTAATCATTTGTGGTGAGTGGCGAAGGTGTGGAATGATAGCAGAAGCACATCTAGGAAAACAAAAGGAATCCCAATTAGGACCAGAGACCAGCTTACAGTGAAATTGGTAAACTTGGTTTTTCTTTTCTTAAGACCACTACATAAGTATACCAAAAAGGAGGACTTTGGCTTTGGCAAGATGACTTTTTTGGAAGGACAGGAGGCAGAGGTAATTGAAAGTATTGGTAGGAAATGGTTAAAAAGGCCCACCTTGGATTAGGCCTGTGATTCCGAGTACTGAAATTAGTCTATAACAAAGTTTCTTTAGTACCATAATTAGTTTAAAGTGATTTACAGTCATTTATTGGGAAGAATGGTCTTTTATTTTGAAATTATATTCTACATCTCGACAATAGTTATGTCTTTTTTTTTTTTTAAAGATTTATTTATTTATACATACAAGCTGGGGTACAGGCCAGAGGCGTGGGGCGGCGAGAGGGTTCACCAGAGACAGAGTGGGGAGCAGTACAGGCAGATCAGAAATACACTGCTGAGGGAAGCAGCGGGCGAGGCAGGAGAGGTCCGCCGCACCATGTGGGATTCTCCCGGGCTGGGCGTCGAACTCGCATCGCTGCTGCCGACAGCTCCACAGAGCAGCGCTCAACCACTACACCACCAGGGAGGCCCAGTTATGTCTTTTTTTAAAGAATAAATTTATTTTATTTATGCACATAAGAGCTGGGTATATAGGCCAGAGGTAGAGTGGGGAGCAGAACAGGAGGACTGACTAAAATACACTGCTGAAGGGAGCAGCAGGCGAGACAGGAGAGGTCTGCTGCACCATGTGGGTTAGCACCCTGGTTGGGGATGGAACTCTGTGCTGCCGTGGCTGCCAATAGCTTCATAGTGCTGACCCTCAACCCCCTGTGCCACTAAGGAGGCCCCAAGAAATGTCTTTTTTAAAAAACCACAGTGGATAAATTCTTTTCCTAGGGCTACCATAGCAAAGTACCGTAAGTAACAAAATTTTATTCTTGTGGTTAGGGTTTATTCTCTCACAGTTTTATAAGTCCAAAATCAAAGTGTTGGTAGGATTGGTTCTTTCTAGAGGTTCTGAAGGAAGAATCTTTTCTATGCTTCTCTCCTAGTTTTTGGTGGTTGAAGTCAATTTTTGATGTTCTTTGGCTGTAGTAGACACATTATTCCAAATATCTACCTCTGTTTTCATGTTGCTTTTCTCTCTGTGCCTATGTTTCAAAGTTCCCTTTGCCTTTCTTTTCTTTCTTCCTTAAAAAGGATTTTATTTTATTTATTTATGAATACAAGAATTGGGTTTAGATCAGAGGTGCGGGGAGGTAAGGAAGTGGGTGGGTGAGAGGATTCACCAGAGATAGAGTGGGGAGCAGAACAGTTAGATCTACTGAAATATCCCTAGCCAGGGATCAAACTCATGCCACGGTGGCTGGAGATAGCTTGCTAGCTCGACAGCTTGATAGTGTGACTTGATAGGTTAACTCTGTGATATCAGGGAGGCTCCCCAACCCTTTGCCTTTCTTTGTAAGGACACAGGCATTGGACGCAGGTCCAGGATGATTTCATCTCAAAGTCTTGAATTTATATCTACAAAGATCCATTTTCCAAGTAAGATCACATTCAGAGCTTTGAGGGGTTAGGATTTGGACTTATCAATTTTGGGCGGGGGCCACCATTTAATTCACTGCAAAAAAAAAAATGAGGCTGGGGGAAGAATCAGTGACAGCTGTCTGAGAGAGTTGAGATTTCAGAGAGGGAACAGTTCATACAGTATTGTTTGCAGGGAGAACTCAAGAGAAACACCAATCCAAGGATACTGGGCTAGGTTCCTCTAGTCTCCTGACAAGATAGAAAAGGGACAAATTTGAGTTGTAGCTTGAAGACACAGCCAGAAGTCAGTGCTGTAAGCACAGGGGTGTGAGGTTAAGACTCAGCAGTCAAGGAGGCCAGGAAGGTGCTAAGAAACAGAGTAAAACTGCTAGAGAGAAAAGATGAAGAAGGTAAGGAAGGGGTCTATCTTGCTCTGCTCATATGGTCTCAGGGAAACTAGCTTAAAATTCAGTTTAAAAACACGTGGTTAGTGAAACTGTTATCGCTTGTTCACATGAATCACCTTTACTGGATGGTGGGTTTATCAAGGGTAGAAATAGTATCTTACTGAGTACTCAGCGCAAGACCTCACCCCTGGAAGGGATGTAGTTGAATTGAACTGACAGAGCTTGTCATTTTGTACTGTTCTTCCCTTAATCATTTAATAAATCTGCTTATAAGTGTAATTACCTTATTACACATTTGATATATATGATGACCAATTACATTTTTTGTTAATAATATGAAAGCATATTGCTTTTCAACATATAGTCTCAATATTTTAGGTGCCTTTCCTTAGTCTTAACATTACATAATTTAGAACTTGGTACATTGTTACTGAGAAGGGAGAAATAGGATCCTGAATGAAGTTTGGCAAATAATAGTGATCTTCACTGAGTGTCTTTTGCAAGAACCATAAGATGAACAGAACACAAGGTAGTCTCTAACCTTGAATTAAAAGAAAGTCACTGTGGGTATATCATATTTCAATCAGATTCTCAGAGCTAAATGACCAGACCTTTTACATTCCATTGTACTTTTCTTACTCAAATGGTGACCTTTAGCCCCTAGAGGTTGCATAATTCCCCAAGACTTCAAGAATGATGCTCCTGGTGTCTGGTGAGGCATTTTTGTATAATACATAGATTTTATAAAATATTTGTAAAGGGTGCCTTTGATTTATTGCTCATAGAAGCGAAGAAAAATGCTATTAGTGGTCCTCCCTGGTGGTGGAACGGGTTAAGTGCAGCACTGTGGAGCTTCGGTGGCTGGCGGCTGGGGCATGAGTTCAATGCCGGCTGGGGGAGATTCCCACATGGCGCAGCAGACCTCTCCTGCCTTACCTGCTGCTCCCCTCAGCAGCGTATTTTGGTCAATCTGCCTGTTCTGCTCCCCACTCTGTCTCTGGTGAGCCCTCTCATTACCCCACACCTCTGGCCTGCATCCCAGCTTGTATGCAAAAATAAATAAATCTTTAAAAAAAAAAAGAAAGAAAAATGCTATTAGTTAAAAAAGATATTTAAACAAAAACTGTCCAATATAGGAACCAAACTGATTTAGCCCTCTAACAATGAAATATATAAGACAGCTTTTACATTTGAGTCCTGTGGTATTAAAGGGTGATTATTATACATTCCAGTAAAGAGGCATGAACTACAAATTGTTCCAAACTATTAAAATAATGACCACAGGAAGCAAAAATACTTTTAAGCCCCATATGGTGTTACATTTCAGAAATGAGCTGGGCTGGAAAATGAAACCAGCTTCTCTTCCCGCTGCTGAGTTTTCCTGAATTTCCCACAAGCTGCTTGGAATTTTGCAAATAATTCACAGCTGATAAAAATAAAAGGGCAGCAGGGCTGAGTATCTTTAGTGAGAACCCTAGAGATAGCCATTAGAGAGAAGGGTTATCGTCTGCCCCTCAGGGTTCTGAAACCAAAGAACTGTATAATTGTTGGATTTTCATTTTGTTCTTTTAAACAAATGGGAATCAGCTGAGGGCCTACAAAAAGAATTATAGGGTCACCTGAACTTTTCTGCTTGAGAAACTTCTTGGGGAGTTTAGTTTCTTTTTGTGACTTTTGCTTACCCATAAAAGAGCATTCACTGACTACCAACCTGTGCATCAGGTCTGACGCTGGGCACTGATGATTCCAGGACACATTTTCCACCCACTAAGAGTTTCCTAAGAGGAAACTCCTAGAGTGAAGGCAGGGGATAGACAGACCTGGAAATACATTTTGAAAATGGTGCGCCAAGAGCTGAGCAGAGGCCAGGACAGAGTGCTCAATGAGTGCAATTTGCCAGATCAGATGAACACAGGTGGGAGTTTGACACTTTGTAGTGGAGGGCATGGTGTGGAGGAAAATTTCTACTGTTCTAAGATTGGCAGTCTTTCAATATAGCTAGTTCTTAGGAATGACAGGAAGAACTATGGGAGGAGATTCTGGAGCGGTAGGCAGGGACAGGATCACTGAAACCTTGAATGCCAAGCTAAAAGATTTAAACCTTATCCTGAAGGCAAATGGAATTACTGGGGGGTTTATGCAAAGGAGTGACATGTTCAGACTTTTCACTTAGCTCATCGGTATAACTGTGTAGAGGAGGTAAGGTAGGGAGATTATGAAGAGGTTGTTGCAGCCAAGTAAAGATGATGACAAACTCTTTGGTCATGTGATTTTTGGGTCAGTTTTCAATTAAATTTTTTCAGTCTTGGAGCTAGTCACACGAATTGGGGAAACTGAGAAGTAAAAGGAGGAAGCCGAGAAGTTTAAAGTACATGCATACAAGTTTGGGGCAGCCCAAATGTCATCTGTTCTAGGCAGTCTTTACTCACCTCTATGTGGCTCAAGAGTTGGGGCTCTAATCTTGGCTCTACTCCTAGGTGATTGCATGACTTTGAATTGATCATTGTTTTGAGGGCTCACCCAGCACTTTGTCAATCTCTATTATAGCACTTATCACATTCCTGTAAAAATTTCTTTTTTGGGTTCTCCTCAGTGGAGCTGGGCTCAATGTTAGGCACTATGTCTTATTCATTTTTGTATCCCCAGGGTTTGAAGACATCAATAAACATTCACTAGGTGAATGAAAGGGAGAAGGAACTGTGTTGCATGGTGGATAAGGTACTGACCTGGCAGTCAGGAGTTGGGGCTCTAATCCTGGCTCTGCTCCTAGGTGACTGCATGACTTTGAATAAGTCCACTCACTTCTCTAGGTTTCAATTTCCTCATCTGTAAAATAAAAATCAAAATACAATTTTCAGGGTTATGGACACTAAATGAGTTTACAGAGCTCATCAGCTGCCTGACCTGTTTGTGCCCTGCCCTCAGGAAACACCCAGGACTCCTGTTCCTGCCATTTGGATCTCATTTGCTCTCTATCTCCTGGTAAGTGGAGCTGAAAGCTGTTGCCTTGATGAGGGAAAGTTTGCAGCAGTGGCTTACTTACATACCATCCAGGTAGTCCCCATGTTATTGGAAAGTTAGACACCAAAAAGAAGGGAAAGAAGAAGAAAGATGTATAAGAGAGGTAAAAAATTGCAAATGCCAAGTAAAAGAAATACCATTCTGAAACAAATAGAAAATCATGATTTTGGATATCGCAGTCTCAATAGATGACTCTCAATTCCCAGGTGGGATGTCTTTCCAGAAGATCGACCAGCTTTGCTCTATGTACATTGTAAAGCCACTTTCCCCTCAAAATGTGATACATACTCAATTTATAAGGCATGTGACTGGGGAGGTCCTGAAATCTCCAATTGATAATTTGTAAAGTTTTCTTAAAATTCTATCTAAGTGAGCTTAGCCGCACAGCATTGGCTTCTTCACAAGACAGTGGTCAAGGGAAGATGATAAGGAAAAAAAAAAAAAGAGGGAAATTGAGGCCAATAATCTTTTCCCAAAGGCCAAAATCAGCTCTGGTGTTTAAGTGAGTGACCTTAAGAAAATAATAAGAGTATGTTTCCATTTTGCAAGGCTTAAAAAAAATATACTGTGTGCTCAGATGGCACCTTTAATCACAAAGAATTTGGCTGAGTTCCAGGCCAATTCTGCTGGTACAGAGAGCTCTGAGATCATACCCTATATTCAGTGCACAGAAGAAATATTTCATCCATTCTGAAATAAAAAGGGGGAAATGGAGCATATTTGAACAGTTTTATAGCAAGACCATACCGGGGTGAAAAATGTAGGACACCCTATCCATTTGGACCTAGGAAAGGTACTATTAATTCTAAGTACTTAAGTGGCATTTTTTTTCATTCTTAGAATATTTCACAACAAACTAAGCAGCTTGCATAAATCTGAAGGCAAGCTCCTATTTCACAGATATATAAATGGAGGCAGATGGATTTTGTGATTTACCTAAGACTACTTTAAAGAAAGGCAAGGGAGAGGCAAAGGGGAAAAAAAGCAACTCCCAAAGTAGCAGGTTGTAACCTAGGAGTTTGAGCTTTTAGAGCTGAATTTAATGCACACCCAGGCCAAATATAATCCTCTAGGATGGAAGTGGTCCAGGACACCAGAGCTAACATTCTCTGCCTTTGCCAAAGAGCCTGAGGTGGTTTGGTGACAAGCAGTTATAACCTCACTTCTATTTCTCAACTGAAAGAAAGTAAAGCCAACATCATGTGATAGGTACTTCCCATCTTTGCAGGGCATTGGCTCAAGCCCATCTAAAGGAAGTGTGCTTCTTTTTGATTCATCCTTGCCTTTTGCATTAAGGTTATTCTTTAGAGGTGTCCTATTCAAACGTTTATTTTAGTTGGACAGTGGGTCATACAATTTTAGGTAGCAAGGTTGAATCACAGCTTTACTCCAGTGTCAGTGTTGAGCACTAGATTATATACCGTGATGCTTCTCATTGCATCTCCCAACGCCGTAGCTGTAGGAAAGGCCTGGGTGATTTCTCTGTGTATTAGAGATTGAAACCCCATCAGTAAATGATGAAAAGTGATCCAGGCTAAAGCTGCTGTGGAAATCTGAAAGCCATCAACTTTTCCACACTTTCTCTCTTCACCCTCATTTTGTATGGGAACACACAGGGACACCCACGAACAAAAATAAACCAACTTGCCCTTGACTGTCCTGCCTTTCGAGTTAACAAAATGTACGATTACTTCTGGCTCCCAGATATGATGAAGTAGAGAGAATGCCGGGAAGCCAGCCACAATTAGAACTGTTCTTCCGGCATCTTCTATATAGAGGAATTGTTTGGGATATTCAAATTAACATGCCAGGCCCCAAAGTTGACCTGGCTTCTGAATCACATTTGGATTTCAGAAATGTCAGAAAGCAAACATATAATAATCCTCACAAATTTTCTTAGCTAACCCTTGCCCATCCTTTCTTACTGGTGCTTTTTAACCCATGACTCTATACCCAGTTCATATACATCCTACCTATCTGCAACTAACCGGTCTCAACTCAAGAGCACCTTTAAAGAAAGCAGAACCACTTTAGGAGGTGAAACGTGGCAACTTTTCGCAGGCACCAATCTGTACTGCAGAACCACTCAGTACAGGAGGTTTTTGCTAGGGCTTAAATCTAGTTGTCAACCCAAACACAATGGGCTTTGTTATTCCAGTATAAAAAGGAAATGGAGCAGTTTTTGGCTTCCCCAGACTGTATTGCAGGGTATGCAGGATGGCAATTCCAGGCACTACATTCACCAGACACACAAATCTGCTTTTTCCTATTCAGAGTTCCCCAACAAGTTAATTGGCTGTTTTTTAAATGCATGGCAATATTCAGCATTTTCACACTGAAGCCTATCGTAGTTTTCAGCTTGGAGAGGGGGAACGGGGTGGGGGAGGACTGGCTGTGTGGAAAGGGATCTAGTTTGTCAGACAGAGCCCTTTTGGCGAGGGATCCCAGCACCTGTGATTTATTATAGAAATCACACACGCACGGTAATTGCAAGTCGCTGCTGCTGCTGCTCCCCCCCCCCGCCCCCATTGAGTACTCAAGCTAAGGGACATGAGCGACGTCTCAGTATTTCAAGTGTGGGGAGTTACTCTGGGTTCAAAAGTGTTTGGTGGTTAGTGCAAAGGAACTGCGAAATACCTTGAGAAATGACCATTCCACAAGATAAGCGGGGACTAGGCTCCCGTACCGGCCGGGAAAGGTGCAGGGGGCCATGGGCACATCTCTCTGAGCGGCAATGGTCCTGCAAGTGGGTTCCGGGACCTTTGTTTTATTTGACAACTTATCGCGGGCTTTGGGGAGGGCTGTCCCAACATGGTGAAGCGGTCTGTGGGGAGCGGCTGTCCCGGAACTCCTAAGGACCAGAAGAACGCGCGTCCCGCCAAGTGACAGTACGCGCCCCTCTCTGCCCGCTCCTCTCCCTTGCAGCCAGTCTCCGGGCAGAGGAGTCTCGCGCCAGCGGTCCTCCCCCTCTCCTCACTCGTCCGGGCAAACCGAACCTCAGCGGGAGCCCCGCCTGTCTCCGGGCAGCTTGAGCCCCCGAGCGCTCACCCAGCCTGTCAGTAACCGCCGTTTGCGCTTTCTTTCTTTTTATTTTTTTTCCTCCTTTTCTTTTCTTTCCCCCTTCTGCCTTTGTCCCGCTTAGTAACTGGGCTCTGACCAATCGCCGCCTCACCGGCCGGCGCCGGATAGCTCCTGATTGGCCCGCTTGGGGCGCGCAGCCGTCTCCCGCTCCCTCGCGGGAGCAAGGCAGACAAAAGACGCAGGCTCCGGGGTCCGGCAACCGGGACCAGCCAATCATAATCCACCTTATCCTCTCTTCCCCACCCCCCCTTCCCTCTCTCCTCTCCCTCCCCGCCCGGCTCGCGTGCTCCCGGCACTGACTCCTGGCGTGCGGCCAGCGCCCGGGCCGTACCATTCTGTTGGAGGCTGGGGGAGAAGGATGATGGATCCTTAAGGAGCCGAGTGCTAGAGAGAGATGGCGAGAGCTGAAAGCCGAGATGGAGGACAGTTTTCTGGACACTTTCTTAGGCACCTGGTCGAATTCCCAGTACACCGAAGCGGAATATAGTGGAAGGGCCAGTGGGGATGCTGGTTGTCCCCCCCGCCCGGCATGGCTGGGTGGCACCTCAGCGGGGGAGCGTGGGGGAGGGGGACAGTGTCCCCCCCATCTCCGCGCCGTTAAAATGAAACTCTAGTGGCTGGAGTCCGGGCAGAGCGTGAGGGGAGCGGGCTCCGGCGGGCTTGCTTTCTGCCGGGCGAGAGCGCCTCTCGGTGCAGCGCTGCCTGGACTCTCCGACGGGCCCCCCCTCCAGAGGCTGCAGCACCTTTCGGTTCCGAGCCCGACTGGAGCCGAGCCCAAGTCCTGGTCCCTGAGGGGATCGCTCTCTGCAGACCAGTGGGACCCCGAAACTTGAACGCAATACCAGCCCCCTTTTTATGCCCGCCTTTGTCACTTCTCCACCTTGCTCCCAACGCCTTCCCCCCCCTTTTTTTCTTTTTCTCCATTCTCCCTTACGCGAAGGACACAAAAGTGGCTTCCGCGGAAAGATTTGGAGGCGGTGGGAGCTTTTCTCCTTGGAGAACGACTGTGTAGAAGGGATTTTTGGGAAGCCTCTTTTTAACACCTCTGCCCTCTTCCCCCCAAACCTCCCTGTACCTTTCTGAGGAGGAAAACCCATGAACTGAAAGTTCGGGGGGGCATTTTGCTGGGTGCTGTAGGAAGAGAGAGGGAGGAACCGGTCCTCGTCCTGGTAGTTGGCTTTTGGAAATCCCGAAGTACATTTCCGTGTGGGACTTTTACGGATATACATTTTTAGATTTTTAAGTATCAGATAAAAAATATATATGCTTTCTATATATCTCCTGACGACCTGCCCCTGACAGCGCGATGTACAATACGGTGTGGAGTATGGACCGCGATGACGCAGACTGGAGGGAGGTGATGATGCCCTATTCGACAGAACTGATATTTTATATTGAAATGGATCCTCCAGGTACTTGGGAGAAAAAAAAGAATCTTGTGATGGGATTTGTGTTTAACAAGACGTTGGTGATGTTTTCAGGGCAGAAGTATTCCTGGGTGCGTTAGGTTCGGGATGCGGGGCAGATTTGCAGTTAGAGCTGCAGTAAAACTGCTGCTGTTTTACGCGTTTAAAGTTTGCAGTTAGGACCCTGATCCTATTGTCCTGCGAGGGTGGGGGTGGGGGCTGGAGTGGGGGTGGGAGGAGAGACCCGTTTCTTTTACTTCTTTGCCTTTGCGTGTCGTTCAGGTTTTTGTCGTGCTCCCCCCTTTTTCTTTTTTCAGTTAAAAATTATTCTACCTGTAAAGGATGCTTTATGCCCCAGTCAGTCTTTCTCTTTGGAGGAATTATTTAAAATTTGTCATTTCAAACGTTTGTCTCCTTTGGTTCGTGGTTTTACCTTCGTTAACTTCTGAAACTGGATTGCTTATGTGATTATTCATTTAAGACTCCCCTTTTTTTCTTACAGAAACCAAATGCGGGTTAGTGATTCTCAGAGATTGGGCTTTCTTTTTCAGTCATGGCCTCATTTAGAGGTTTTTCTTAGAAATATAGTCACTCAGAGATCTACATGCAGTGTTTTATTACTCTTTATGGTGATTTAACTGAATATGTGGAATAGGTTTAATATAACTTAAGTTCTTAAGAGTGAAAAAAGGAGGAACTTGCCTTTTTGTGTGTGAATATATGTGATGTGTACATATGTGTGATAGGTTAGAATACACATTATGTATGCATATACTGTATTTTTAATTTAGAGCTTTGTGTGAGACCCTTACAGACATTTTGTGTATCTAGTAGGAAAGGAAGAGGAAGGGGAAAATGGAAAAGTTGGGTGATTTTTTTTTTTTTCTTAAAGTCTACCCCATTTTATGGTTATTAGCTGTCAGATTTTCAAACCCTGGCTGCAATTACAAACAGTGCTTTATGTAATGATTTTGAATAAGTAAGGGCCTTTGTGACTCCTTATTTTTTTGAGGATGAACTCCTTATGTCTTTAAAAAATGTGTTTTAGTTAAAAAATTGTGTGTCATTGGGGAACCTCATTATTATAAGACTAATTTTGGAAACGTTTGAAAGGATTTGAGCCCACTGGAAGTGTAATGAAGTATAACTGTCTTATAGAATGCATATAGAATTATTTCCTGTGTCCTCGTGAACAGTAAATTATCCTTTTTTTAATTAGTTGTAGAGTATTAAATGATGCTATGTTTAAAACTAATGCTAATATTGAATCAACCTTTTTGTTACTCTTAGTGATCACTTAGAATTTTTTCTTTTCCTGTCATTTTGGAGCCTTCTTTACATGCTTTTATAATTGTGACTGCAACCCCGATGCATCTTTTCAGTGTTTTGCAAAGTTTGTAAGATTTACCACCCATCTATTGTGTGTTTTTCCCCCTTTGTTTCCTCCTAATGGTAAATCATCATTTCTATTAGATGCATTTGTCACTCATGTACATGGAAATTTAATACATCATTGATTCTTCTTCTGTAAAAAGTGAGGTTAATAATTCTATATTTTTGTTATTATATGAATTACATATTCAGACTGCTCAAAATCATACTATACTATATAGCATCTTGCTTTGCAGACATACAAAGGGAATTTGTTGGGCGGAGAGATGAGTAGGGAGGAGGGGAGAAAATGAAGAAGGCATTAATGTTGGAAAATTGGAAAATATAGGCCTAGTAGAAAAATGCTGCCCAAGTTGAGTTGAGTTATCCAAAATGATTTTAAGAAAGGTTGACTATTATAATTATGTAGTGGTGTGAGTCTTACAAGGTTATATGGAAAATTCTGATCTAAACTTTGTGTATTCCATTGGATATAAACTTTTTTGTTCAAAATGGTCATCCTTGATGAGATTTTGCATACTGAGATTCTATTCAGAATTATTGAAAATACACGTATTTTGTTCTTTATCACCCATTTTGTAGCCTTAATGTAGCATATGGTTAGTTATTTCTAGCAACTTTTTAAAAAAGAAGCACATTTGAATATGTTGAAATATTGCCTATGAAGTGAATGGCTTTTAATGAAAATAATGTGAGCATCAATCTTGTTTTGTGTGATAAAATTAAGTTTTGAAACATTAAAAACTAAGTGCATTATTAGTGAAGTTGCAGCATATCTTGTATCTGTCTTTTTCTCAGATCTTATCCCAGATCAAGCTCCTATTTCCAGCCTGAACTGGTGTAATAAGCACAGTAACTGTTTTCCTCAGCTTCTACTCTGTCCAGTTCACACTTTATTAAAGTATCTTTTGATGACTTACCTTCCAATGGTAAGTCTTCCAGTGACTTAAAGACCTCCCAGTGGCTTCCTTTGCCTATTGAAAAAACACAACCCACCCCAGATTCCTTGCTCTGTCATGTAAGTCCCTCTATTTTTGCTTTCAACCCATTTTCAAGTCTTTTTTCTTCTCCTGGAGTATATCTTAAGTTATTTGGAAACTGTTTTGTACTTTCTGTTCCTTGCATGTATGCTTTTTCCTCTTTGTGGACTATCTTTCACTCTCAATGTTAAAATTTTATCCTATGTTTAGGACCCAGATTAGATGCCTTCTTTGCCAGGATGTATGTTCCCGGGCCTCTTCTGTTAGAAGACATCTCTCCTTCCTTTTCCCTTCCTCTTCTAGCACTTCTTAGGTAGAAGTTATTTCCATTCTGTGAGGGCCTGTTGAGCCCTTCTTTTGAGAATAGTTTACCCATTTACTTATGTATAGGTTCTCCTATGGAATTGTCTTCTCACCAGATTATGAAGTTCATAGCTTGCTCAGGATTTTGTTAGTAGACAATTTAATAAATGTGTTGAATTTATAAATACCTGAGGAGCACTGTTTCTTTGTAGCCTGTAAGTGCTTTTCTACTTAAGGTCCTTGGTTACCTCATTCTTGGCTATTGCAATAACCTAAGGTTAAATAACTTTTGAATTAGACAGTTATTGATTTAGGGGTCTTAACTGTAATATTATTTTCAAATTATTATTTTTTAAGATTTATCTATTTATGCATACAATGCTGGGGTACAGGCCAGAGACGTGGGGCAGCGAGAGGGTTCACCAGAGAGAGTGGGGAGCAGAACAGGCAGGTTGACAGAAATACACTGCTGAGGGGAGCAGCAGGAGAGGTCTGCCGCACCATGTGGGAATCTCCCCAGCTGGGCATCGAACTCACGTTGCCACTGCTGACAGCTCCACAGCGCAGCGTTTAACCACTGCGCCACCAGGGAGGCCCTAAAGATTTATTTATTTATGCATACAATCTGGAGTATAGGCCAGAGATGCGGGGTGGTAAGAGGATTCACCAGAGAGAGTGGGAGCAGAATAGGCGGATCTACTGAAATACACTGCTGAAGGGAGCAGCAGGTGAGGCAGGAAAGGTCTGCCGCACCATGTGGGAATCTTCCTGACCGGGTATTGAACTTGTGCTGCAGTGGCCGCTGATGGCTTCATAGTACTGTGTTTAACCTGTTGCGCCACCAGGGAGGCCTAAAATTATGTTTTTTAATCTTAATTTTAGTTTGAACATAAATGCAAAATTATCTATTATTTGTTATTTCTACTGGTTGCAAAAACTTTTTTCAAAGGTGCTTCCCATCTGCCTATATTTTTAAAAACTATCATTTCTGGGCATCCTGAAGGGTTCTAATAACTGTATGGATTGCTACAGCTACGATAATTTACTAACAATATAAAGATTGGATCCAAGTGGGAGTTTGATGTCTTAATTTTTCTGTACTTTCAAACAGCAATAGAAATACTGAATTGTTTAGATGAAACAAAGTTTTTATTTCAGAAATACTCAGATTGTGAATTGCTTACAAGCATCTCGATTTGTCTTGCTATGGATTTGGGAATTGGGATTAAAGTCCATAGCAGAACAGTTGCTGGATAGGCCTTTCAAAGAGTCCTGGCTTTGCTATAGGAGTTATTAAGAGTATTACCAATACTCATATGATCACAAAGTCTTGCCAACATTTATAGATAGTGACAGGCTTTATAGATAGCCTGTACTTCAGTTTTGAACATTGTTATTGACTTTATTTTGGGAAGATATAGTAAATGATTTATTATTTTAATTAATGGGTATAATTCTTTTTAAAGATTGTCTATGAGCTTTTTTTGGTTTGATAAAAATTTCTGAATTTTCATCAAACCAAATTAATTTAATGAAATTTTATTAATTTAATGACAAATTTCTGAATTGATAAATTTCTGAAATTATCTTTACGGCAGCAGATCTCTTCAGTAGTAGTTAGAAAATTAAAAGTTGTAATTGTTTGACAAAACAAATATAGGAAGATCTAGAAAAGTGGTTTTCAATACTCCTTATAGAGTCTTAAAAATTATTGAGGATCCCACAGAGATCTGTTTAAGTGGGTTATATCTGTTAGTATTTACTGTGCTAGCAGAAAATTGATAAATTAAAAAATTTAATTCAGGGCTTCCCTGGTGGTGCAACGAGTTAAGCGCAGTGCTGTGGAGCTGTTGGCTGCACCGCGAGTTCAATGCCCGGCCAAGGAGATTCCCACATGGCGCAGCAGACCTCTCCTGCCTCACCAGCTGCTCCCCTCAGCAGTGTATTTCAGCCGATCTCCCTGTTCTGCTCCCCACTCTGTCTCTGGCGAACCCTCTCACCACCCCACATCTCTGGCCTGCACCCAGCTTGTATGCAAAAATAAGTAAATTTAAAAAAATTTTTAATTCATTTAAAAACAAAACATCACATGTTATCATAAATTTTTAATGAAAAAAATATTAGAAAACAAAAAAGTGAGAGTGGCATTGTTTTACATTTTTCCTAATAACTTTGTCTTTTTAATCTTTAATATTTGACTTAATAAAAGGCACCTAAATTTCCATGTCTACTCCTGCATTCAGTCTTTTGAGATAACATAAGTTATAACCTCTGGAAAACTCCACTGTACAGTTGTGAGAGAATGAGTGTGCATAAGGCAAACAGTGCCTTGAAATATTTTGAAAATATTTTTGTCCTCTTGGGCCTTCTGAAAGGATCTTAGGGACCCACATGATCTGTACTGTACTTTGAGAACTGCTAGTTGAGAAGTTACCTATCTAGTTTGCGCACCAACCAAGTAAAATAAATACCTTGACTTCCATGAAGGCAAATGAAAAGATTGTTTCAGGAAAGTTATTTGCTTACTCTGGTATTTTCACTCTGGTAAAATATAGGTTAAGTAAGTAGCATTCTGGTGAAGAGCTGGCACACCGGCCCATGGTTGGGGAAAATATCTGCTGAGAAACACACTGAAGAAATAGGTCACCTGCCACTGTATCTTTTTTAGAGTTGGGTATCCTACTCATGTGGTTGAATTTTTCTTCCTATACTCTGAATTCAATCTCCTGGGTTCATCTTATATAAATAGTTCTCCTGTGCATGGTAAGAGATCTTTTATGAGCTAGGTGTCACTTTTTAATGACTTTGTTGTCTGGGACAAATGTTAATATAATCAAAGGATGTAAAAGTTATTCCAGTTTTTTTCAAATCTTATCAAAAAAGATTAATCATTGCTTTCATATAATATAGTTTATCCAACTTTGTTTCATTACAAGTATGGTGACTCTCCATTTTATAATTCTTTTAAAATTTATTTTCATGCCGAATATCTTTATATTTTTCTTAGAATGTAGAAAAGATTGGACATATTTATGGTCACCATATTTAACAAAATAGGTAGAAAAATAATTACATCTATATCTGTGTGATGTAATTTTATTGATGTTTAAGGAGCCCAAGCTTAGTAGAAAGAATACAAACTTTGGAAACAGATGATATGGTGCCAAATGGACCTTTGCTTCTAACCCTGCCCAAGTTTATATGACTAGTTTAACCTTTCTGAGCATACATTTTCTCTTTTGCAAAATTGAACTAATCCTACCTTTCAGAGTTTTTCTTGGGAATAAATATACTTTTATCAATATCTAGCACAGCGTTTGGCGTATGGTATGTAGCCAGTTCATCATAGCAAGTATCTTAAAGGATATTGATTACGTAATTATCTGCCTCTTTTGGGTGCAGTCAAATCCTTTTGAGCTATATTGCCCCCCTCTATTATCTTGATCTCTGATGTTTCAGCAGGGTCATTTTATTTTTGAAAGAGTTATCTAGGGTCTTTTCTAGTTATAATATCCCATGAATCTATGGAAATGTCATGCGAAGTCATCCTTTTGTTTTAGTTTCTATTGCCCTTGTCCAGTTCCTCATCATATCACATTTGAAATGATTTCTGATGAAGGTAATAGTTGCTGACATTTGTTGAATAACTGGTATATTAAACGCTTTTATGTGTGCTATTTCTTTTAGTCAAACAACAACCTTATAAAAATAGGCACTATTACATTATTCCACTGTATAGACAGGACACTGAGAGATGTTTTTAGTTACTTATTCATGCTAGCCTCACAGCTAGCAAGTAGCAGAGCAGGTCTTTCTGCCTGACTCTTAACACCCAGCTTCTTAACCAGTACCTCCTAACTGGCTGCTGTTTCTAATGTCTCCTTCCCCTCCCCCATAAGTTTATCCTTCAGCTGAATTCTTTAGCCAGGTTAATCCTACTGAAATGATATTTTCATTGTCTTATTGTGCAACTTAGAATAATCAGCAGCTCCATTTATTTTAAGCAGAGGCCATATTTTTTGGATACATGCTTTTTATTGATATGGCACCAATTTACATTTCTGGCTTAGATGCTAATCTTCCATTCTCATTTTTATTCTAGACCAATTCTTTGCTAGCTCTTGAATATGCCTTGCTTATTCCCATCTCCAGCTTTTTGCCTGTGCTTCTTCCCTTGTTACTGATTTTTTTTCTGTTTCCTCATCTAAAAAAATGGGGATCATAATGGTTCTAGAGGTTGTTCTGAGGATTTAGTAAATTAATAACTATAAAGCACATAGCATTGTGTATGGAACATATTAAACACTCAAGTGCTTTGTTCATGTATTAATTCATATTTTTCAACAAATATTTTATTTCTAGGCACTATTCTAGGTTTAGCAGTGAACGAAACGTTGGTACTGCGTGTATTCAGAGTATACATTTTTAAGGAGACCAGAAAATAAACAAATTCATAAGTATATAGTGATAGTGATAAATGATATGGAAAATAAAGAGCAGAGAATAAACATAGAGATTGCCAATAGGGGAATTGCTGTGTTTGTTTGTTTTAAAGAGTTATGCATACAAGAAATAGGGTGTGGGGTAGAGCTGGGGGTGGGGGGGTGGAAGGTGTGTGAGAGGATTCACCAGAGACAGAGTGGAGAGCAGAACAGGCAGGTATACTGAAATACACTGCTAATGGGAACAGTGGGTGAGAATGGAGAGGTCTGCTGCGCCACGTGGGTTAGCTTCCTGGCAGGGGATCGAACTCATGCCACAGTGACTGGTGATACCTTGATAGCTCTGAGACTTATCCCCTGTACCACCAGGGAGGCCCGGGAACTGCTATTTTAAATAGGAAGGCCTTAGGGAGAAAACCATGTAGATATGCAGGAAGTATGACATGAGGGAATGTGTTACCAGATGACTAAATCTGAGACAGAAACATCTCTGCTTGTATTCAGGTATCATCTAAGAAGCCAGTGTGGCTAGATTGGAATGAGAGGAAAGTAGTAAAAAATGAAGACAAATAATGGTATGGATTACAGGGAAGACCATATAAGACATTGACAGAACTTTGATTTACAACATTTGACTGAATTGAGAATTCATCTAAATATATGTGATGGAGGAGATATTGATACAGGGCAAATGAGGGGCTTTAAAATTTGGCCAGAGGCAGTGCCCCAGTTGCTTACCAGTCACTATATTTGTTCTGCACCCACACACAAAATTGCAAGACTACTCAGGCTTAGGGAACAATAACAATGGGATTTATTTAACAAACAGGAAAAAGCAAAGAATTACTAAAGTCAACATATGGCTGTTTACCTTACTTAAAATGCTCTAACTGCTGGTAGAGAGTAAGAAAAGGTGGAAGTAGAGAAACTAGTTAAAAGGCTATTTTAATAATCAAGCTGAGGGATGATGATGACTTGGACAAGGACAGAAGTTGCTAAGTGGTGAAAAGTGGTTGGATTCTGAGTTTTATTAGTACCAGTTATATAACTTGTTTCTAACTAACTTAGTCACTTTATTTTCTAATTCCTTAGCTTTATATTTCTATATATGTTTTAATGAGATTAGGCTTTTAAAATAATGACAAAACTATTGATATATATTTTTGATGTGTTTTTTCTAATTTTTTAAGTATTTTGATCTCTGATTGTTGACATTTGGGTGCAAAGCAGCATAATATGTGGCCTGAAATATTTGATGAAGGCTTATTCATGAGTTACTTTTATAAACATTACTGTAAAAATATAGGTTGTGCTAAAATTTACTTTTGAAAGTAAATTTGTAAAGGAAATTATCTTAAAGTTCTTAATTTCTGTGGTGGGATGTGAAGGGGAGAAGACATTAAGAAAGCCATGCCATACTTGTTTCATTTTACTCTATGTCAAATTTGCAGGTATTTTAGAATAATTTAAAAAATACATACACATGTATATGCGCGCGCGCACACACACACACACATTTTGCCTGTTAATGTAATGCTTAGGTGCCTGAGTATAGATAGCATTATAATATAGGGAAGTGTTGCTCACTGTTGAAGAATTCTAGACTCGGGTTGCTTGGATTTCCAGTGGTATTCCTAGTTATTTCTAGATTATGACCTTGGATAATTTCCTAATCTGTATAACAGGAAGAATACCCATTGTAAGGTTGATGTGCATTATATGAATTATTAGTTCATCTAAGATGTTCAGGGCAGGTATCTGTTGCTATCACTTTCATCATTATTAACACTTTGTGTGCCGGTGCCCTTTAAATTTACCAGCCCTTGGGGCCGGCCATTTTCTGTGCCACCGCATGAATGGTATTAAGCATTCAATAAAACACACACAACTCCTGAACTACTGGATGTTAAAAAAAACTGTAATCTCTCTCATAAAACACCTTACACTTTCACCAAAACAATGTGTAAAGCTTCTAGACTGAGTACGATCAAAGAATTAGCTCCTAATTGTTCCAAATAAATCCACTGTGGCGTGAAAAACCGGAGACTAAATGAACATGTATTAATACGTGAGTGGCCATCTGATACTGGTGACAAAAATACGTACTAATATGTGAGCGGACCACAAAGTGTTAAGCTGGGATGCTTTGTGACATAATTCCTTTTCAGAGGAAGCACCAGCCTAATGTGCAAATTAAATTGAAAAGTAATTAAAATCTTTAGTCTCTCAGAAATGCCAAGGAGAATTCATGGCCAAGGGGAATTAATTCATGCCTTATTGTAATATGTATTACTTAAAATATGACTTCATTTTTGATTAGTATATTTACAGGATTAATCCCAAACTTTCTTTTCTCTTTTAAACCTTGTCACACTCTCTTAACAGCTTGGTTAGTCTCTTCTTTTCGTTTCTTTTCTCTTTTTCAAAGATAGTTTTTCTTCCAAAGTGCCTGTCTCTTAAGCACTTTCCTTTTCCTATTTCATTACTTTGCTCTGTATCATAAGGACCAGGAACCAAGAAAGTAAAGAAACTATGAATACTCATATAGCAACATTTTAAAATTTTGTCAACCTAGTTATAATAGAAGATATAAAGTGTTTTGGCTTTTTCAAAGAAGTATGCTTGATCTTAAAAGGACAATCAGGTGGTTCAAACCTGTTGTAGGACATCAGTTCAGGGCTTGGAATTTTAGTCTTTTTCCTAGTAGTCCTGAACTTTTAACAGTTCTGTTTCAGACTGACCTGAACCTCTCTTTTGACTCCAGGGTGTTGTGGCAGGCCTGCAGGACGGAGTGGTGCGTAGAGGGGCCAGGAGGCTGGCAGCAACCAAACTCCCCAGCCCCTAACGAATCTTCACTTTTTCTTTCTCTGGGTTCTCTTTGGTATTCTCTGGTGGTGTTGCCTCTCTGGCATCACTAGTCCTCTTGTAGCCATTCTCCTGAGTGATGGCTGCCCTTATAGTCCTGGCCTCTAGGCTCAGGTGTGCACACTTATGCATGACTACACCATACTCCAGGTGTCAACCATCAGGCATGCATGCCCTGAGCCCATGCTCCTGAGCACCGCCAGCATTAGCACAATGAAGGCCTCAGGTGATAGCCACAGACCAGTTCCACTTACCCCACACAAGACATTAACTATGGATATTTAAAGTAGAGTTGCCAGATAGAATACATTCAATGTGTCTGTTAAGGGCCAGGAAAACACCAGGAAGCACCGGTTCGCTGTGGAGCTGCACAGACAGGTTCTAAAGGGAAGGAGGAGTTCTGGAGCCCTTGGCGACTTTTTATGCTTTTTAATGGTTTCTTGTGGAGAGGGAACCAGGTACAGGGCAGGCCGGGAGGCTGTCAGGTCTCCCAGCCTCCAGGCAAATCTTCACTTTCTCGAGCTCTTTAGCGGCGTCTCATGACCTCTGTTTCTCCTCTGTCTCTGCTGCTTCTGCTGCTGCTGATGCTTCCTCTGCTTTATTAGCCCAGTCTCTGGCCCAGGTGTGCCCACTCACACATGCCCACACCCCCATTCCAGGTGCCCGCCATCAGGCATGTGAGTAGACCTGCACAGGTCCATTATTGAGGGAAAGGCGGAAAAACCTGACAATTCTCACTTACCTACAGTGTCCCCTGCACTATTTGGGACATACTTACAATAAAAAAAAATAAGTTTATCTGAAATTCAAATGTAACTGAGTATCCTGCATTTTCTTCCCTAAATTTGGCAACCCTAATTTAGAGGGTAGACAGCTAACCAGAGCGTATTTCCAAGTACATTCTCTGTATTGTCTTCAGAGAAAGATGTGTGACTTGAAGTAGTGGATATCAGGATACTTTGAATATCAATAGCAAAAATGTCCAACTCAAATTGGTTTAATCGAATAGTACTTTATAGGTTCATGTAATTGAAAGTCCAAAGGGAATGGAAAAGCCCCTGGCATGGTTTGATCAAAGTTACCTGTTTTTCTGCATTTCTTTTGGCTTTTCTCTGTCATTTTTCCCCCCCAGACTGGCTTTGCTGGTAATACAAGATGACTTCCTTTGGTTCCTGGGACTCATGTTTTTTAATTCTGAGAGAGAAAAAGGATGATTCCTAAAAGTTATAACAGAAATACTGAACTTGACATTAATTAAACTGTCCCTGTATTCAAAAAGATCACTGACTTAAAATTTTGGTTTCTTGCACTTAATATTAATTGAAGCTTTGTCTAGACCATTGACTCTTAAACTGGAGCATGCATCAGAATCACCTGTAGGACTTGTTAAAATACCAACTGCTGGCTCCCACCTCCAGTTTCTGATTCAGTAGATTTGGAGTTGGGATGTAAGAATTTGTATTTTAACAACTTTCTAGATGTTACTGATTTGGGTGTCTGCAAATCACACTTTTACAATCACTACTATATCAAATCAAGGCCTACACCTAGAGCTGGGGAAGAGGTCAGTCCTACTTAAACTCCTTACCAGTGTGGGGGAATAAGCAGGTTCTGTTTAGGGGAGATTAAGTGCAGTGTCGTGTCATTAAAGAGAAAACTTGTTTTTTTGCCTATCCAGCTTCCCTTCTTTCTTACTGGTAACAACTTCCTGATTTTTCTCTTGGAACCATTCCTCATTTGCAATAAGTATTGAGTTAGGAAGAGCTAATCTAAGTCATTAGCTTTAAGGATGGGGACATGACCCAGGCTTTGCCAGTAAGATCACTGAGTTTAGCCTGAGAGTTAATAGGGCAGTCATCTTTGTGATAGAGTCAATCAATGCCCATTACTATATATTGCTTACTGTCGTGGCCTGTGATATAAAGATGGCGTAATCACTATCCTTAAGGAACTCAAACTGTAATTAAGGAAGTCTCATGCATGCAAGTACTTTTCTTTATAACGCCTGGCTCTCATATAATACACATTTCTATTATATGCTATGCTCCCACCTTTATAATGTTTAATTATTTTATTAGTAATTGTTTAAAATCTTTAGTCCTCATTAGATTATAAATTCCATCAGTATAAGGAATAAGTCCATAATTAACTACTGGATCACTAGTACCTAGCATTGTTTCTGACACATAGAGGTATTCAGTAAATATTGGTTGAATGAATTGTTTTAAGGATAGTAATAGAAAAGTGTGTAAACAGAACAGGGAATGATTGGTTTACTTGTGGAGTGATAATAGCCTGGGTAAGTGGCAGAGTTGTTAAAGCATGTTGGTATATTTTGGGAATTGTAAATATTCTGTTTTGTTGAAACATAATGTGTCCGTTGAGAAGTTGGTAAATGCTTTTTGGGGAGGGAAGTAAGGGCCAGATCATGAGACGCCCTGAATGCTAACACTTAGAGATTGGAATTTATCTTGGGGCAGCTGGGGAGCCAATGACCAATTGATTTTAAGGGGAGAAAAGAATATGTTGGCCGCAAAGTGAAAAATAGATTGGAGAAGTGCAAGATTAACAAAATGAAACTGGTTAGGAGGCTGTTTCAGTACAGATGAAAGATGTCATAAAAGCTTAAAGTAAAAAAAGAAAAATATGGATGCAGGGTGGGGAGAACCTGTGAACAGAATTCATGTGACTCATAGCGTTCCATTATAAGTTTAATTTTGTTTTAGCAACAGATATTAGCCAATCTCATTTACTAATCCATAGTTTTTCATCCATACCCACTTAATATTTGTTTTTGTTTTTTTTAAGATTTATTTTTTATTTTTATACATACAAGCTGGGGTACAGGCCAGAGGCGTGGGGCGGCAAGAGGGTTCACCAGAGACAGAGTGGGGAGCAGAACAGGCAGATCAGAAACACACTGCTGAGGGGAGCAGCGGGCGAGGCAGGAGAGGTCTGCCGCGCCATGTGGGATTCTCCCTGGCCGGGCATCGAACTCGCGTCGCCGCTGCCGACAGCTCCACAGTGCAGCGCTTAACCGCTGAGCCACCGGGGAGGCCCCCACTTAATATTTGTAACCAGAGATTATATTTTCCCCTCATCTTGGAATAATTAAAAAAAAAATGGTAATTTAGGGCCTCCCTGGTGGTGCAGTGGATTAAGTGCAGTACTATGAAGCTATCAGAGCCACTGCAGCACGAGTTCAATACCTGGCCAGGGAGATTTCCACATGGTGCAGCAGACCTCTCCTGCCTTGTCCGCTGCTCCCCTCAGCAGTGTACTTCAGTCAATCTGCCTGTTCTGCTCCCCACTCTGGTGAATCCTTTCACCACCCCACACCTCTGGCCTACACCCCAGCTTGTATGCATAAATAAATCTTTTAAAAAAATGGTAATTTATACCACTCCTTCACTCTTCCCCTAGAAAGCCTAACATAAGGTAGTAGCAGTGAGACTGAATAGGAGAGTTGTTTAAAAGGTAGAATTTATGGAACTATCCAGGAAAAAATGAAAGAATCTAGAATGACTTAACTTTTAGTATTCTGGCTTGAGAGATGGTGGTACTAAACCAGGAGATAGAATTTAAGGAGGAAGGACAGATTTGGATTATATCACCTCTTAAATCAAAATGAGGCAGAGGTGAAATGGCCAGGTTCTCTCCTTTTGGGGAGGTTCTTTTTCTTTTAGGCTTTACTGAGGGAGGAAAAGAGTGACTCCCACTGCTTCTAGGTTTGGGACCTAGAAGCAAATGGCAGTAAATTATATGAGTTCCTAAAGGTGTGGGAGAGATGGCATGGGACCTTGACAGCTGCTTGGGTATTAGTTGTCAGGGTCATTTAAAATTTCCAGATGTTTAAGCTGTTGTATCCTTATTGAAAGCAAGTGGGCATGCATTATAAGGACATTAACTTAACATTTTGTGTGCTGGTGCCCTTTAAATTTACCAGCCCTTGGGGCTGGCCATTTTCTTTGCCACCGCATGAATGGTATAAGCATAAAATAAAACACACACAACTCCTGAACTACTGGATATTAAAAAAACTGTAATATCTCTCATAAAACACCTTACACTTTCACCAAAACAATGTGTAAAGCTTCTAGACTGAGTACGATCAAAGAAATAGCTCCTAATGGTTCCAAATAAATCCACCGTGGCATGAAACACCGGAGACTAGATGAACACGTATTAATATGTGAGCGGGCCTCCCCGGTGGCGCAGCGCTTAAGCGCTGTGCTGTGGAGCAGTGGGCAGCGGCGACGCGAGTCCGACGCCCGGCCCGGGAGATTCCCACATGGTGCGGCAGACCTCTCCTGCCTCGCCCGCTGCTCCCCTCAGCAGTGTATTTCTGATCTGCCTGTTCTGCTACCCGCTCTGTCTCTGGTGAACCCTCTTGCCGCCCCACAGCTCTGGCTTGTACCCCAGCTTGTATGTATAAATAAAAAATAAATCTTAAAAAAAAAAAAAATGTGAGTGGCCACCTGATACTGGTGACAAAAACACGTACTAATACGTGAGTGGATCGCAAAGTGTTAAGATTCATAAGTTAGATTCACTTTTGGTGAAAATGTGAATTGCTACGGCCATTTTGGAAAGTTTGGCGATATTTAGTGAAATTCCTCTTCTAGAAATATATTCTGAAGAAATAAAAGTATCAGCATGTTAAAGTACATGTATGTAATATTTTGGTAATAATTGTTTTTAATGGGAAAAACTGGAAACAACTTGAATATTCATAAGTAATGGGCATGGATATAGGAATTATAATGCATTTATATTGTAGAATATTATACAGGTCAAAGATCTGTATGTCTGTAAATCTGTATGTCTTGACTTAGAGGAATATCTGTGATAGGTATATGTTAAGAGTAACAACTTATAAATGTGTATAATAATATCCCATTTTTATAAAATAAAATAAAGACTACATTTCATATCTTTATATGAACATAGAAAAAGGTGTAAAGGTGTATTTCAGTCTAGGTACTCTTCTCATTAGTGGGTATGTAGCAGTGAATGAAAAAAATCCTTGCTTTATGTGGGAGGACATATGGTAATAAATAAAGAGGTAGATGTGTAATATGTTAGATGAAGATAAATGCTAGAGGAAAAAAAACTTACTGACTAAAGGGAATGAAAGGCAGAGAAAGAATTGCTATTTAATTTTGGATAGTTACCGATAAGCTGATTTAACCTTTTTATTGTGAAATAAAACACATACAAATAAGTGTATAAAATATAAATGACAGCTTGCTGACTTCATATAATGAGAACAACCCTGTAACTACCCCCTCAATAAAGATGGTGAGGATAGCCACCTTCCCAGAAGCCAAAAACATTATCCTTTTCCAATTGTATTGTCCTTCTTACCAGAGAATTGGCTTTTCTGGTATTCACTTGGCTTTTTATGGTATTTATTCTTTTGTTTTTCTTTATAGTTGTATTTCTAAATGATATGTTTTAGTTTTGCCTGTTTTTTAATTTGATAAATAATGGAATTATACCATATGTATTCTCTTATATATTTTTTTTAGTTCAGTATTACGTTGAGTCACCTATACTGTTTTCACATGTCTGTAGTTTTGTTTGTTTGTTAAATGGTATTTCATTATATATCACAGTTTATTTCTACTATTTATACATTTGTGTGACTTCTATTTTGACTTTTATGAAAAATGCTGCTATAAATGCAGTTTTATAGGGTACATCTAGGATTCAGAAATTTAGATCATAGAGAATGACAAACTATTTCTCTAAAATAGTATGTGATGAGAGTTACTCTAGCTCTATAAAAACCCTATATTGTCTGAATTTTGTGAATCTCATATAAGATGAAGTGGATTTCACTGTGGTTCAATTCGGGAGCATTTTCCTTATTTTTTTTCTTGTATTTTCTTTATTTTTAATGAGATTGATGTTTTTTTTTTTTATAAATACATATTTTTATTGTTATTTATGTCTTTTACATTTTGTATTCCCCTTGTGTAGCCCACCACCAATTCACCCGTGATCCATCTCCATGGT